>JAESVK010076526.1:0-11396 GCA_017140935.1 Hamamelis virginiana
CTAGCATCGCTCTTTCCCAACATAGAGTGGTGAAGCGGCTTTTTGGTCATTTTGGAAATATGGAGAGGGAGAGAGAGAGAGAGGGGGAGGGACTAAACTGATACCCACCTCAATGTTTAAATCATCGCATATGATGGCTTTCTCTCAGACATGTTTTTACCTCAAAAATGCCAAAATAAAGCTACAAAAATTTTATTTTATTTTATTTTACGAAATCGATTGAAAATTAAAAATTACTTCTTCTATAAACTCATACTTTTAATCGATAAAAATCTTACATTCATAGATGAAATTGACTAACTTGATATTTGATAGAATTAAAAAATATGAGAGGTTAGAATTTTGTAATCCACCAATCGGTTTTACAAAATGACTCACACAGTGAATTTTTAAAACATGTGTTTCAAAAATTTTATGGTGCTGCCAAACATATGTTCAATGGAAAATTTTCAATTGTAGCATTGCATTAAACATATTTTGGGAGTATGCAACCCACAAAGAGAAAAAAAATATATTAAGAAAATAAAAATCATAGTTTTAATATAATGTTTTAATTACTTGTTAATTACCTTTTTGAATAATCAATGAAAATACTTTTTTTTTTTCAATTTCATTAAAAATACCTAAAATATATATTTTAATTTAAGGTCGATTTGGTTAGGATTACAATAATGGAAAAGAGGATCGGTCATTACTCACTACAACTTCCCGATGCCTGATATCCATACAAGAAGTTTCTTGGGAAAGTGCAAAGAGCCTTTTACCTCCCTACTTCTCTCTCAAAATACCCACCTCAATTATTCCAAATATCTATAACATTTACAAGTTTAGGCTACATTTGATTATGATGAGAATGCAATAAGCATGAAGGATCGTGATGCCACAATTTTCTAATAATTTCCCTACGTCCTCCCGAAAGTGCAATACCATCTATCCCTTTTTCCTATACATCTTTCCAAATTCCACCCGAAATTTGGGGAGATTTTTTTACTTAATTTTGCACACTTTTTCTCACACTTTTTTCAAAAAATTTTCCTTCAACTTCTACGCGAAACTTCGAAGTTCCGGGGAGATTAATTTCCACTTTGGCTTAAACTTCTCATGCCGACCAAACAGAACCTTCACAATGAATATAAAATTTTGCCTTTCCACGCCAACCTTCCCCTTATCCAACTATATAAATAAATAAAATAAATAATTTTATGCGAACAAAATTAAAACTTGCACCCGATCGCCCGGCCAAAGTGGAGCAAGTCAAAATAAAATAAAAATAAAATACGAAAATGACCATTATACCCCTGGTACACTTCTACGAAAGAGATGTGCAATTGCTGAGGTTTACAGAATCAAAGTCGACCAGCTATACCTGTTCTGTTCTTTGGTTGTCATCCGCTGTGGACCTTCATCCCCTCCTTCCTCAAATCCCTTCCAAAACCCATCTATATATATATATATATAATCACACCCACATACCCTCATACCCACATCATCTCAACCTCTTCTCTCTCTCTCTCTCTGAAAATTCTCTCTATTTCTCTCTAGAAGGAAGCTTTGCTGCTTATACAATGGCAGGTCAGAAGATGGCTGATTTTGAAGATTTCTTGCCAACTATGGCTGATAAATTAGGAGGGGAAGGTTTGATAAGAGAGCTATGTAATGGTTTTAGATTATTAATGGATAAGGACAAGGAGGTAATCACATTGGAGAGCTTGAAGAAGAACTCTGCACTTTTGGGTTTGCAAAATCTGAGGGATGATGAGCTTCTGAGTATGTTGAGAGAAGGCGATTCGGACGGTGATGGGGCACTCAATGAGATGGAATTTTGTGTGTTGATGTTCAGATTGAGTCCTGAATTGATGGAGGAGTCTCAGTATTGGCTTGAAGAAGCTCTGGAACAGGAATTTGGGGGTGGAATGTGATTCTGTCAAGGGAATGTTTGATGCGTACAAGGAAAGCAGGGAAGAAACGACGTCGTTTTCGTATATATATTTTTTACTTCCCAATATCTCCCTTCTGAAAAGGGTAACTACCTTCCTTGGTTGCTTTGGTACAGAGATTAATTACCTTGATATGATGTCACCCATTTTCTTTTGTTTACTATTTTTTTCCCCCTATTGATGTTATTGATGGTGAATTATAAAGAAAAATATACATTAAAAAAAATACATTTTATTGGGATAAGTGATTGATAACAATGGTTGAGTATGCAGTGGTTTTTCTCTCTTCTTAGTTTATGTTTATATCATTTTCCAAGACACATAAATTATTCAAAATAGCTTCATCTCTTTAATTGGTGTTAATAATTGATTTTTTTTCTTACTCCTTTCAAGATATAAACAAAGACTTTATGAACCTATAAATGAATTTATTCAATTGTAATTTTGGAGTGTCTGTACTATACTAGATGATATTTTTCTATTTCATTCATAGGCTAATGTGAGATTCACTAAACTTTTTTTAGTTCAAAGCAATAAAAAAAAAATCTCAATTTTTTAAAATTTTTTACTAATTCACTATTGTTATATTAATTAATACACAAATTTAGAATATTAGAATTCCAAGGGGTTGTTTAAGTGGTCCTTGAAATGAGTCATCATTCTGAACATCCTGAATTAATCAAACCTTAACAAGCTCTTAGAGTCAGGTTACAAGAATTATTTCTAGTGAATCCTCTAATTCTAGCGTGGATGGTTTGCCTTTGACTGGATCGGAGAGGGGACTAATTAGTCTGGTGCACACAAGCTGGCCTAGGATGCCTCTTACTGCAATACCAAAAAATTCAGTATATTAAAGACTGTTGTGTAATGATTGAATTGTATCTCTCTTATGAGATGGAGATCTTCGTTGAAATGGTGGAAGGGTACTTTGTTGTGTAACTCAAGTGTCCTTTGAACTCTCTTCAAACCCCGCCTAAAAAAATATATATTTGATAATTCTATCATTTTTTTTAATAACTTTATTGTGCATGGGATACTATGTATCCATTGGTGCCAATGTTTTTTTTTTGTTTTTTTTTCAAAGGAAAATAACAGTTTGATCTCCTAAACCATCATCAATTTATACTTTGCATGCCTGTAGTTTTAATTCGAATTCATTTACCCCTTATAATTTTGATTTGTGGCATTTTTCACTCTCTTATTAATTAGTCATTTACTTCATTGATTGAAAAATTGTGTTATGCTCATTATTTTTACATGTAATATTTCTTTAGATTATAAATATATTTACAAGCATATTGGTGAAATTTCATGATTTTCACATTATTTCAATTTTATAGTTATTTTCACCATAAAGTAAATGAAATTCAAAATAAATAAAATATATCAAGAAGAATTATGGAACTTCAACAATATGTTTGTAGATACATTGATAATGAGTAATGATCAAATAAGGAATACCTTACTTTATTAAAATCAGTTAATGTCCCATGACCTTTAGATCTCATCCCATGGCCGAGATCTGACAGTAATGGGATATTAGCTGATTTTAATAAAGTTAGGTATCCATTACTTGATCATTTCACCATTGATAATCTAGTATAAATACTGCATACAAAAACAATAGGCCTAATACAATTTTTCAATTAAAAAATCAAATGATTAACTGAAATAAGAGCGAAAAGTGACATAAATTAAAACTATAGTGGGTCAATGAATTATTCCTTAAAATTAGGGGAAATTTGACAAGGGTCCTATTTTAGAATTTTTTTCATGCTTAAAGTCCTCCTCAAAAATCTTTTATGCCAAAAGTCCTTTTGGCATGAATTGGACAAAATACCCCCCCTTCCCAACAACTTCCACCCCCAACTCCGGATTTCACTACGCCTGATACCGGATTTCACTACGTCAGAAACTCATTTTACTACGTCAAAAATGAATTTCACTATGTCGAAAACCGCATTTTACTACGCAAAGAATGCATTTATTTAGGCCGAAAAATACATTTTACTACGTTGAAATGCATTTCACTAGTTGTTCTTTATTCATTTTCCATTTTCTTTCCAAAAGTTTTCTCGGCAACCAAAAAAATAAATAAATAAAAAGCAAAAAAACAAAACAAAAAATAAAAATAACAAAAAAAAAAAAGAAAAGCTAAAACACATTCTTCTTGATCTTTAATCTTTATTCTAGTTTCTTTTCTTCTTCGTTAATTTCTCTGCAACAATAGTACATATAGTATGCACAGTAGCTTTCAAAAAAGCAATGAGTGGGCAGTGATAGGAGTATAATCCAATTGCTAAAGTTGATTTCATTTTACTGCAACTCTCATTAAATTGGAGTGATCCATATAATCCAATTGGAGTCCAGCACTCATCCCCATGGACAGTAGCTTTCCAAAAAGCAAGGGGTGGGCAGTGATAGTAAATTAATGAAAAAT
The DNA here is from genome assembly GCA_017140935.1 of Hamamelis virginiana. NCBI lineage: Eukaryota > Viridiplantae > Streptophyta > Magnoliopsida > Saxifragales > Hamamelidaceae > Hamamelis > Hamamelis virginiana. Next base: position 4,378 of record JAESVK010076526.1, read on the forward strand.
TTCAATTATCATCGACCCAATCACCGTTCACGCCTAAATTTTATAATGTGGTTAGGCAAAACCAAAGAAGTAGCTGATCCATCCCACCTCTGCAACTCATAATCATAACTGCTTACTTCCCTCCACCTAATCTCCATCACCAGGATTTGTGCTTTCAATGAGTTTCCCACACCCCTTCAATATATATACGTACACTTCCTCTTCCTCATAATTATTATTATTTTATTTTAATGTAAGCAGTTCAACCCTTCTTTCCCTCTGAGATATTGTTACAGAATCTAAATATAAATTTGAAGATATTGTTCGAGCCAGATCCCAGTGCCGATGAGCCAAATCTACAACTGCGATGAGCTCCACGCCGGGAATCCAAGGTTGAGTCCGCCGATGTCGGGGAGAACTTGGAGAGATCTTGCAAAGAAAGAGAGTAAACAAGGTGGTGGATTTGTTCCCGATAGAGAGCTGCTGAGTCTGCAAGGGTTGGTATCTGAAAGTTCATTGTTCAATTTGTAGGAAAAAAAGAAGAAGAATGGGGTTCGCGGTTCGATGATCGCAGCAGATTGTCGTGGACGTAATTGACCATAGGAATTAAGGGGAAGGGCAATTCTGGTATAAATATAAAATTATTTTAAACTTTGGGATTTAATGCATTAAAAAAAAAATCTCATTAAAAAGGACTTTAGGCACTAAAAATCCTAAACGAGGACTTCATGCAAGAGAGGTTCCTAAAATAGGACTTTTGGCCAATTATTCCTTAAAATTATAGAAATGCAAAATGGAGTTGAGGAGGTTAAAACTATCATAAGGAAATTGTAAGGTGCATTGAATTAACAAACCTTAAGTCTTAAGCATTAGGTATAGCCGTTGGCACATGTCAAATTGTGTGAATTTCCTGAATTTTTTGTCAATTTGTATGTAATATTAATAACTAATTAATTACATGATTAAGTATAAAGGAAATTGTAAGGAAGCCCACAACAAGAAGCGGTTGCCATTCTTGAATTGAACTCGATCTTAAGCCTTGTCCCACGCCTCGTTAGAGTCTAAGCTGTTTCCCTTCAATTCCATCTTTTTATGAAACTTTCTTCATTCTTGGTATGATCCCAAGTCTTGTCCTGACTCCTGTGTCATTCATCCTTAAGAAACCAAGGAAGGGACTTTTCCTATTTCTAAAACCTTGGTCTAATTCAACTTGCTTTGGTCCATCGTCCTCCATAACTCCATGCGTCATTAGGCCCCTCACCCCTCACATTCTTATCTGGTTCGCTTAAAATCCTATTATCTGGTTCGCCTAAAATCATTCTTTGAGAACTATATATCTCTTCACACAGGTGATCGATCTTTAGAGTTACGTCCAAACCATGGCTTCACATATTAAAATTTTCATTCTATAGCTAAAAGTGATTGTGGCAAAAGTTGGAGGTAGCCTTTGCCACAATTGTTTTTAGTATAAAAATTGTACCTATCGTTCATCAGCCATATATCAAGTCGTCTAGAAGTGATTATCGTCTCATCTCTTATATCAAGCGAAATTTTAAGAAAAATTAAGGCAGACAGGTCACCTGATTGAATACATGCTGCATGGGCAGTTCTCTGAGAAATCAAACATATATTAGCTTAATTGGGAGTGGGTGTTGATGATGTCGAAAATAGGTAAGAGGTCGGTTTCTTCGAGTCGGAGACTTGGCTAAATTGAACTCCGACGAATGAACACCGGTGTGGTGTTCTCCCTACAAAGCTCCGATGAGCAAGTCAGTTTTCAGAGAATGTAAAGAGAATTTGTGTACTGATGGGGTCATGTTACGTACCTTGTATGGGTGTGACCTCTCCTTTTATAAGGTGATCAAGGGGGCTAGCACTAGAGTGTAATGTTCCCTCGTTAGGGTCGCATAGGGGTAAGGTCGGAAACGTATTAATGACCCTGCATAACCGTTTATTGATCATGATGGCCTGTCGATATTCGATGTCAGAAGGTGGCGTGAAATGCCTGCAGATTCTCAGAATCAGTTAGTGATGATTCCTTTAGTACAGCTGGTTCGAAACCGTCTTTAAAGGGCAGTTTAGCAAAGGTCAAGTGACGCATAAGGTCGGCTGATCGGGCCTCCACATGATGACATTTGGTAATCAGGTCATGCTTCACCATACTTGGATCAGTTGTCAGGGTCGTCTCATAATCATTTTGAACGAGAGATGGTTTCTAACTGTCCTTATCGAGTGATGTAGATTGATCGGGTGGTACTCGACAGGTCGGGTAGAATCAAGCAGATCGGGTATCACCCGTAGAATCGGGTAATCAAGCCCGACACGTGTGCCCTGAATAAGTGCGGATTTTTACTCTCTTCAGATATTGTTATTCCTAAGGCTTTTGCATTTGAAGAAGCTCCAGTTGATCGACCAACAATGTCTTTGGTAGGTAGTTACCATGTTAAGCAAAGAAAATACTGCATCACTTCCATCGCCAAAACAACCAGCATTGTCGACCCGCCGGAGTTCTACTGGCACCACAACATCTGCCACTTATTCCAACAATGAGGTGACAATTAGCTTGGTAGAGGCTAGATAGATGTTTCTCAAATTTTCAACCATATGTAACATTTTCCGATTAAAAAAAAAAAATGTAAGTGGACTAAATCTTAGACCAAAATTATCAAATGCACAGAAATTAAGATTGTATTATTCTGACACATCATTGGTTTAAAAAATTTAATCTATCTAGCACTGCTCTTTCAATAAACTATATAGTAGAAATTGAACCACACAAAAGGTGGGGAGGCAGGGTGCTACAAATTCTTGAGAGTGACGACTGGGAGATCTATTGTGGTCCAACATTGTTCAGCTGCATTATGACTAGCCCAGTCTGCAACCGAAGGAATTAATCATTTAGTTATCTTGAATTGGGTTATCATATTTACAAGCAAAAATTCAATAACAAAAACAAAGAAAAAAATAAAATAAAATAAACAATTTTTGAGCTGGGAGGAGTCCTTAGGAGTTAGGAGCAATAATCTTGGTGATCCTGTAGCTTGGATAAAATGATCATACCCAGCTTGACTTCAATAGAAATTCTGCCCAAGGCCACCATTTCAGCCATTAGAGTATGGGTCTTTTGTTTAGTTTTTGCTAAAATCACTTTTGGAAAACTATTTATTTATATATTTCTTTAAAATTATACTCAAATCATGTTTTTACATATTAAAATTTTCAAACTAAAAGTAATTCTGGTAAAAGTTAGGGTGTCCCAACTTTTGCCACAATAACTTTTAGTATGAAAATTTTGTCATCCATCCTATCACATATCCCTCAAGTTATCTAAAAGTGATTACCATGCCACCTCTCGGATCAAGTGAAATTTTAAATTACAAAAGTAATTTAAAAAAAAAAATTAATATAAATAGACCCTATATATCCTCGGGCCAATTTCAAAGCAGAACTGAGGAAGAGATCCTTCTAGAGAGACATACCAGCTAGCTCTTATCAAACTTTTTTATTTTATTTTTTATTTTTTAAGGCGGGAGGGAGGGCTCTCTTAGGATACCCAAAAAAACCACTGCTCGCTCTAGCTATATCAATTAATTTAAGAGAAACCCAGTCGGTGACTAGTCCTAGGATGGGATGGGATCAAAATTCAATTTGATCCGAGAGGTGACATAAAGCCAAAGGGCATAATTGGGCTACTTTTTTATTAATAATGTTTTATTCTAATTAATTATATAACTAAAAGCAATTAACTAAGTACAAAAATATGAGTAAAAGAGAGAGAAGAGACTAAGAATCGAGAGGAGAGATCACATGCTGATTCGAGGGTATATAGGGAATATTAAAAAATATGGGTATAAAAGTAAAACGTTTGTGGTGGGTCAAAATAATAAAGCAAAATTTAGGCGATAATTTTATAATTAATATAAATTATGCATGCAAAATAAAATTTAGGTAAAAAAAATTGAGTGTACGCTGCGGCTTACAATAGATGTGGTTTCGCGCAGGGACGGAACCAAGGCATAGCTAAGGGGGTCATGGCCTATATATATATATATATATATATATATATATATATATATGATATTTGCATGATGGGGAAATATTGGTAAGGGGCTTGACCCCCATAGACTTTACTCCTGGTTCCGCCACTGATTTCACAATTCTATTTTTTATTTATATAATTATATATACGGGGGCTATGGATCAATGGGTGTACCTAGCTAGGACTGCAAAGCAAACATATTCGATTAAGGTTCGACTCGAGTTTGTTTATTTAGTAAACAAGTCAAGTCTAAGCTTTAAATTTATGTTTATTTAATAAACAAGCCAAGTTTAAGCATATCTAGGCTCGACTCGTTTGTATTCGTGAACAAGCTTGTTAGTAGACTCGTAAACAAGCTCATTAAAAATTTGTATTTAGATTCATAAAAAAATTATAATTTAGGTTTGAATAAGCTCAATATATTCATGATTTCATTTTTTTTGGCTTGAATTTTTTATTTCTAATATAAACCAAGTATATAGAAGTCATTTTTTAAGCTTTTTATATTAATTTTTAACTCTCTCTTATTGTAATTTAAGGTTGCAAATTAATCAAACCGTTCGTGAATAGCTCGCGAACAAGCTTGATAATAAACAAGCCAAGTTCAAACATATCAAAGCTCTACTTGTTTAACTTAGGCTCAAGCTCGGTTCAAACCTAAAAAATTAAGTTTTTAACCAAGCCAAGCTTGAATAACTCAAAGTTCGGCTCGGCTCGTTTGCAGTCTTAGGTGTACTAAAATAATAACAATAATAATAATAACAATAACATCATCATCATCATTATTATTATTATTATTATTATTATTATTATTATTATTGTAGTATTAAGAAAAACGTTTCTAAAAGTGGTGGAAGAAAAAACCAAATTAAAAATGAGACTTGCATTATCCATTGAGAGTGTCTTTGGGTCTTTGGGTGTTGACGAGGAAATTAATAAAAGAATTATTAACAAACGTCATCGCGTACACAAGCAGTCCACGACAGGCTTCGATGCTATTTGTTCGTCACATCATTCGTGGCAGCCTCTTGAGAGCCACGTTTGCATGCACCGTTGTGGTGTTGACCAAATATGATGACGTGTCGCCATACGCGTCTCAGACACGTATACCCCGTGGGCCGTGGGATTCATTCATACTCTTTGCCCTTTCCCCTTTCAAAAGTCTAGACTTCCATCTATTTCCCATAAAGGATAAAGGAAATTAGTGAAGTCTCTCTTAACTTTTTGCCCAACTCCTATTTCCCAAAAGGGTAGTAAAAGTCAAATTCCGTTGCGTATAGCAAGTCCAAGACAGCTTTGACAAACGCATACCCAGCTCATTGGAAATTAAATTACTTATGTGTGTGTTGATTAGCATGTGCATATATTTGGGATTTACTTCTCGATTCTACTCTGATTAAACGGCATTAGGTATTGATTCTGAAGTCGTCAGAAGACAGATCGAGAGGATTTATCCCCGCATCCAAAAAAAAAAAAATTCTTGATTTTAAACCAATGTTTTAAAATTCGGACAATTCATCGAACCGGAAAAATTATCAAATTAAAACTCAACCGGTTCAACCGTCGGGTCAACTGAGTTGAACCGTCACGTCATAAATATATTATTATTTATTTATTTGTTAAAATAAAAATTATAAATGATTCAAAATATATATATTTTTGAATGTTTGTACAATCAATTCATATATTTGAATTTATGTGCAGTCATCAAAATTGAAAATTGAAAATTACTATTGATCAATCTTTATTTTATATATATATATATACATATATACAATATAATAACACTATATTATTAAATTAGGTGCTTCGGTTTCTTTTTGTAATTTAGAATTCTTTTAGACTAATTTGCCTTTTTAGCCTTCTTGGCTTTAAGAGATTTTAAAAAGATTGTGGCTATTTTAGTCATTTTAGCACCTTTAAAAAAAATAAAAAAATAAAAATATCGGTTCTTTTAACCGGGTTGACCGGTTTAACCGCCGAGTTTTGCAAAAGTGAGCGGCTTTTGAATTGAATGGGTTTTTATGGGTTAAACCAACCGAAGAGAGGACCGGTTCCCGGTTCAACCGGTTGAACCGGCCGGGCTGGTCCGGGTTTGATAACATTATTTTAAACGTGCAGATTAAATGGCACCCATAACTATTTTCCAAACGGAAAATGCTGATGTTCCCATGCCTCATCCTATCTTACTTCCCGGTGTTTGCCACATCAGATAATTCTTCATTTTTATCTCATATTTATTATTGATAAATATGAGATGAAGATGGCATATCAAATATGCAAATTTTTTTTTCTATTTCTCTCTCTTCTCATTTATCTCCATTCACCATTAATGGATTAAATTCAAGAGTTGTTTCAGGCTTTCGTCGAAGATGCTTAAGCTTAATTCGTTGGAGGTGCTTCTGGCTTTCGTCGAAATTTTTATTGTGTTCGTTAAAGGTGATTTAGCTTCTTCTCTCTCTCTTCTTCTTCTTCATCTTTTTCACTATGCTTATTAAAGAAATACAGTAAAAAAAATTTTGACTTTGCTAATAAAAACACAATAAAAATATTTACTGTGCTCATAAAAAAAATAGTAAATTTTTTTTTTTACTGTGCTAATAAAAACACAATAAAAATGTTTGGTCTTCTTTTTTTACTGTGCTAATAAGAAAAAAGACAGTGAAAAAAAAAAAGACAGTAAAATCCTAAAAAACGCAAGAAAAAAACACTGTGAAAATAATAAAAATACAGTAAAAATGCCAATGAAAACTAAAAAAAAAAAAAAAAAACTATAGTAAAAATCCAAAAAAGATAGTGAAAAAAAAAGACAATAAAAACCCAAAAAATGCAGGAAAAAAACACACTGAAGATGATAAAAACACAGTAAAAATGAAGAAAAATACAGATTTTTACTGTGCCCAACATTTTTACTATTGGACAGAAAATGGGAACGGAAATTCTTTGCGGGACGTCTAGCATCGCTCTTTCCCAACATAGAGTGGTGAAGCGGCTTTTTGGT
>JAESVK010076535.1:0-13413 GCA_017140935.1 Hamamelis virginiana
CATGGATTACTTGTTTTGCGAGATGAGGAGGGCGTATTTGTTTTTTTTGCCATAGAGGACTCAAGGTGAGTGGTCGAGAAAGCAAGGGCTTCATCTAGAATATCCTCTCCATGTATCCTCAATTGTGTAGCTTCATACAGACTTAGCATCCCCTTTACATCTTTAGTTAATGTTTCTTTGAACTTGCCATTGCTGTCCTTGAACTTCTCAAACATATCTGCTAAACACGATCCATTAAATATCGTATTAGAAAGCTTAATTTATGGATATTAGAGGTTTGTTTGAGAATTTTAAAAATTGGATCAATTTGAGTTTTAATTAAACAAACTAATATTTGATTTGAAAAAAAATCGTGCTGTTATTTTCTATTGCTAAACAAGAAAAATGCTATAAATTGCTTTGAAGAATGAAATGTTATATATGAATTTATAAAATTACCCATATATGAGTGAATTTCTTAAACTACTCCTATTCCTTCTTTAGAGTGATACTATGTAATGATGCATATTATTCACTAAACAATGATGAAAGCAAAAGTGATGGAACATATTTTTAGATTTTTATATGTTTCCCATATAGACCTAAATGATGCATGTGGTGTTGAGTTTTAACTTTTAAATATCCACACTTTTATTATCATGTGCATATACATATACTTACAGGATCATGAATGTATACATAGATATAGTCCTGATCCTGTGCACACATCAACATGAGACCTTTAACTAATCGAAGTTGGCCGTTTAATTAGATACTTTTCTTATGGATATATATCATGTATGCCAAAAATAATACTTATCCTATGTTAGCATCTTAAAATACATATGATGTAAAACTATAATAGTTGTAAACTATAATAATTTTTTTACAGTGACATTTTAAGAAATCGATCATTGGATCACTATGATTTTTGGCATGCATGACATGCATAAGAATAGTATTTAATCCAATTGTCATTCAAAATATGCATCTCACAGTTACGTATCAATTCATGCTTACTATACTTTAGCTAAAATAAGAAATAATATGCTGAAAAGATCATTTATATAGAAGGGAATTGGCCAAAGGTCCCATTTAAAAAGATTTTACTTTCTTTAATTTAGTTCTCTTCAAAGATATTTCATACCAAAAGCCTTTGGCATGAGTTGGACAAAAATATCTCTCATTCCCCAAATAATCTTTAACGACTCCTATACTACCCCAAATCGGAGTTCACTATGTCGGGAAAAAGAACTCGAAGCTGACCTTTTCCAAAGTTCTCTCTAAAACACACACTCTAATTAATTATTTAAATAGGACTATTGAAAAAAAAAAAAAAAAATCGTTTATTGGCGCTTTTTAACCAATATATAAATAAAAAAAAAAAAAAAAAGGACTTCTGGCCAAGTAACCCTTATATATATACGGGAATGCTAAAGCCAGGTGCGCACACTTGATGCAATTACATCAAGTAACTGGCCTCGATCATTTAAACTATTTGAAGAACATATTTTGAAAAAGTGACGATTGAAGTAGATATCCCTCTTATATATATCATGCATGCCCAAAATCATAGTAATCCAACGGTTGATTTTTGAAAAATATCACTACAACAAATTGTAACTTTCATGCATTGTTTTAAAATCCGGACTGTTCATCGAACCGGAAAAGTTACCGGGGTAAGGGTCAACCGGTTCAACCGTCGGGTCAACCGGGTTGAACCGTGACGTCATAAATATATTATTTATTTATTTATTTATTAAAATAAAAGCTGTAAATGATTCAAAATATAATTTTTTTTAAATGTTTGTGCAATCAATTCATATATTTGAATTTATGTGCAGTCATCAAAATTGAAAATTGATAATTACTATTGATCAATCTTTATTATATATATGTTTTAAAATGCAAGATAAGAATATTGTATTATTAATTAGGTGCTTAGGTTTCTTTTTGCTATTTGGAATTTTTTTAGACTAATTTGTCTTTTTAGCCTTCTTGGCTTTAAGAAATTTTTTTTAAAAAAAAAGGGACTATTTTAGTCATTTTAGCTAATCAAAAAAAAATAAAAAAAAATAAAAATTGGGTTGACCGGTTTTTGACTTAAATGGGTTTTTGTAGTTAAACCAACGGGAGAGGGGACCGGTTCCCGGTTCAACCGGTTGAACCGGCCGGATCGGCCCGGATTTAATAACATTGCTTTCATGTTAGACATACTACGTTATATAAAATAAGATATATATGTAAGTCCAAATATGCAATATAGGATGAGATTCTTAATTAATTACCGCTTGATATGTTATAACCATGTTGTCTTAAAATTCGAAATTGAAGAGCTACGGTGTACAAATCATAGTCATTATCATCATCATCATCATCAAAGTTAGCCGGGAGGGCATCAAAAAGGTGTTGAAGTTGCTCTTCGATCTCCCTCTCAAAATGATACGACACGCCAAGACGCTCAAGTAAGTCCATCAAACTCATTTTATGTGCTGTGGAATTACTTGTAGAAGCCATAATTAGCATCTCTCTCACTTCTTCTTTAAGCACTTTTATCTCTTCACTGTACACCTCCCATTTCTGCACAAGCCAAAAAAACAGCAAAATTAAACTATGCGCGCAGGAATGCATGCAAAATTGTTAAAACGTAAATATTTGATTAGTTACCGAATTAGGAGTTGAGAAGGAAATGAAGTGATCTCCCCATACGCTTGGGGAAAATTTTGCCAAAGGACGAGAAATCTCCAACTCTTGACAACTGGTTGCTTCAGTCAAGGCCATATTGAGAAGATGAACTTATATATATTAATGCTGCTATGCTATATATATAGAATGCATTTTCCAAAGGTTCATGCAGGCTATTTATAGAGGATGCATATATCTTGTACTAATTAATTAATATATTATAGTAACATTAAATTATCAGTACAACAGTTGACAATTAATTAATTAATTAATTGAGCATCCCGATGTGAAAGGATGAAAATGTACTTCATTAATCTTACAGTACGAATTATATATTGTTGGTCAATGATATATTCTATTGTTTAAAAAAAATATATTGACAATACCTGTTTATCTTTGAATTTTATAGTAACATTAAAAATATATATTGTTGGCAGGGCCGGCCCTGAGATTTTGGATGCCTTAGGCGGGCTCCTAAAATGTTGCCCCTACTACATATCGACAAAAAAAAAGCGTGTAAAATTTAAGTTATTTATCTTTAATTTCTCATGAGTTAAATGTACAACAATCAATTCATAAAGCACATTCTCAATAGGCTCACCTCGAACCCTATCACTGATTTACTATTTTATATATATATATATATATATATATAAGAAGCTAAAACTTATAACAATCAAATCAAAAAAAATGTTTTCTATAAGGTCACCCCAAACCTCCTATCATAATTACAAATATAATTAAACTAATAAAGAAAACCTAAAACAATCAATTCACAAGGAAGGTTTTCAATGGGCTCATCTCGAACCTCGTATCATCATTACAAATACAACAATTCTTTTTGTTCACCCTTTTTGTCCTCTCTTGTGCATTTGACCAACTTGAAAGTTCAATCAGTTATTTTGAAAAATCGATTGTTGGATTTGATGCTCCACTTATTCGTATCAAGAATATAGAAAATCACATTGATCCAATGGTTGGTTTTTCAAACAATAGACCGTGATAGTTTTTCACAATTTTTTCATTATATTCTATATATAATTTTTTTTCAAAATTGCATTCATGATAAGTATAAGTGAAATATCAAATCCAACGGTGGATTTCTCGAAATAACTGTTCCAAGTTGGTCAGATACGTAAGGAAAGACAAAAATGGAGGACGAATGGAAATATCAAACAAATAAACAATCAATTCACAATGAGAGTTTTCAATAGGCTCACCCCAAACCTCCTATTATCATTACAAATATATCAAACTAATAAACAAGATTTGATTATAACTTTTGAATATAATTCCATTAAAATAAATATATTTCAACTATATTTTCCATAAATGTGTAAAACATACATAGAACAATGATACCAAGAAATTAACTAAAATTATATTCTAAAGAAAAATGCAATAGCAAAAAATAGATGCTAAATAGTAGAACATACATAGTATATTGGGGTTTGGCCCTTTGAACTGTCCTTGAATAAAAATTGATTGTCGAAGTATTATATCACTACTAAGACCAAATTAAATGCCCCTAAATTTTACTAAAAAAAGGATGCCCAAGGCAGTTGCCTTTTCAGCCTGCCCTCAGGGCCGGCCCTGAAATTGTTGGTTAATGATATATTCTATTGTTAAAAATATATATATGGTTCATGGGTGTATATACAAGACTTGAGTTAAAATTCGCAAAATACTTTTAATTAATAGTGGGATACGTCTAGGCATAGGCCAGCAAGGTTGTTGTCTAGGACCTCAAAATTTGGAAAAAAAAAAAAAAAAAGGAGCCCCAACTTAGCACTATTATAATAAGGCCAACTCACATGTAGGGTCTGTTTGTGTTAAATTTTTCAAAAATAAATTTTTTTATTACTGCTATTTTTTTTTTCTCATATTGATCACTTTAAAATTATATCAAAATCATGTTTTCACATATCAAAATTTACATATTAGAAGTGATTGTGATAAAAGTTGGGGCTCCTTGACTTTTTCCACAATCACTTCTAATATGAAAATTTTGTCATTCATCCTATACCACCATCTAGTTATCTAAAAGTAATTATCACATCGTCTCTTAGATCGAGTGGAATTTTAAGTTTCAAAAGTAATTTTAAGAAATGCTAATGCAAACGAACCACCCATGTATATAACACAAGGGTTAGTAGCATAGTGGTTGAGTTAGCAGGACTAAGGGCATACCAAGTTCCTTGTTTTTGGGTTCGACTCCCACTAACTACTAATATCCGGGACCACGGACCGCAAGTCGCAAGCCTTATTTCGAAAACCTTATTCGGGATATCAGATTTACTCTTAAAGGATATTAATTAATATCTATCTATTAGTATTGAAAATTTGAAGTTAAAAATATATATATATATATATATATCTATTTATAAAAAACCTTTTTATCTTTTTTTTTTTTTTTTTTTTTTTTGGTATTTTTTAAGAATAACAATACCAATTATTGGGCAAACCATGCATAAAAATAAATGATAAAAATAAGTGTGAATAAAATAATTTGAATTGGGAGTCCTTTTTAAACAATTTGGGTCACCAAACAAAATGCCCATGTGGGTTTCGAATCTTTAGTTAAGAGTTTCGAATCTTTTATTTTAAATAATTAACTTTTGTTTTGGTATATTTTGGGCTGGATTCTTGTCTTATTTTAAGTATTTTAATGGGGTCTTCTCAATTTTCAGATGGACTGGACAGCGGGTACTGAGCAAAGACATCATCTGAGGTAGGATATATTTCTTAAAGCCAATGATAAAGTGGGTCGTTGGCACTTTGTTGACGCTAAAATATTGGAAGGTTAAAATTGTCCAAAAGTTTAAACTACAACATTTTCATATGGATCCACCCAATAATGAGTTGTGGCCATGGGTGTATATACAAGACTTGAGTTAAAATTCGCAAAATACTTTGAATTAATAGTGCGATACGTATAGGCATAGGTCAGTAAGGTGGTTGCTTAGGGGCCCAAAATTTGGAAAAAAAAAAAAATATATATATATATATATATATATATATATATATATATATATATATAGGAGCCCCAACTCAGCACTCTTATAATAAGACCTTACTCATTTGGTCAACTCACATATAGGGCCTATTTGTATTAAATTTTTCAAAAATAATTTTCTTAATTACTACTTTTTTTTTTCTTGATATCATTTTAAAATTATATCCAAACCATATTTTCACATATCAAAATTTACATATTAGAAGTGATTGTGATAAAAGTTGGGGCTCCTTGATTTTTTCCACAATCACTTCTAATATGAAAATTTTGTCATCCATCCTATACCACCCTCTAGTTGTCTAAAAGTGATTATCACCTCATCTCTTAGATCGAATGAAATTTTAAGTTTCAAAAGTAATTTTAAGAAATTTTAAGAAATGTTAATGCAAACGAACCACCCATAATCAAATACTTTAAAATATCTCATAGAAACATATTGTAAAAGTTAGCAAGAGTTACATATAAGATTTGTTTTGTTCTGTAAAGAAGTGAGATTTAATTTGAATTTCACAAGTTGACTATATATATATATATATACTAACATAAATGCCTGGGTGTGAAAAAAGATGGAGCATAAAAACTAATAAAGAAATATAAAAATTTTGCAAAGAATTTAATTAATTTTAATTTTATTACTATTTAATAAACTACTTTTTCGTAATGTTTTTCAATTTTATACAAAAGGGTAATGTATAAACTAAGGATCAAATGGAAGATCTAAAGGGAAAAAAAAACACAACATATATTAACAATTAAAATAAAATCTACTTGTAACTTATATCATCTATCTTATCTTGATTTAATTTGGGGCTTTCTATGTGGTATTTATTTATTTTAATGATACATCATCCCATTCAATTTTCTACTCTTATAATTTAATTAAAATCAAAATGTCAAGATAATCAATTAAAAAAAAAAAAAAAACTTTTGTACAATTATAATATATTAAATTTCGAGTCCTACCTAACTTCTCCTTTCCCTCACATCTTGATTATTTTTTCTATTTTTAATTTGAAAAATTGGTTCCACCTCAATAAATTTGTGTCTTTTTATTTAAATTGTGGGTCCAACCTAACTTATATCCTCTATTATATTTCATCTTGATCGATTTTATTTGGTATTTATTTTTTTAATGATACATTCCCATTTGATTTTCTACCCCTATAAATTTTTTTAGGATCAAATGGTCAAAATAATCTAAACAAAATAAACTTTTGTGCAATTATAATATATTAAATTGTGAGTCCCACTTAATTTCTCCCCTTTCTCTCAGCTTAATTATCTCTTATTCTTTTAATTTAGAAAATTGATTCCATCTCCACAAATTTGTATTCTTTTTATTTAAATTGTGTGTCTAACCTAATTTATATCCTCTATCTTATCTCGATTTGATTAAGGGCTTTCTACGTAGTATTTTTTTTTATGTATAATAATACATCTCATTTGATTTTCTACCCGAGCCTATAAATTTACTTAGGATCAAATGGTTAAGATAATCTAATCAAACTAATATTTTATACAATTATGATATATTAAATTGTGAGTCTCACCTAATTACTTGTCCCCTCTATCTCATCTTAATTTATTCTACTTTAATTTTATTTTTAAAAAAATAGTTCTATAAATTTGTATTTCTTTTTATTTAACTTGTAGGTCAAATAAACTTTTACACAATTTTGATACATTAAAATTGGTTCCAAATCTTAATAATACATCTCGCTTAACATTTTTAATCAAGAATGTATATCCAATTTCACTTTATCTCAATAATATATCTCATTCAACATTCTTAATCATTCATATGTATTAATATACATATGAATGGAGTGCCTCAATGATACTTTTTGTATGCATCTGTTGTTTGTTTAAGCTATCATTCTCTTATTCAATATGCTGATGAGATTTCAATCTAATTCATTTTATGCTACATAAGGTATTTTGTGAAGTATGTGTAGGTGAAGTATGTGCAGGTTCAATAGGCTTCAAAAAATTGAGCATTCATTGTCTTTTGCCAATACATTTTTTGTAATTTTCTTTTATTCTACAAGTGAGGGGGAGTGAATCATGTTTCAAGGTTTTTTTGGTTCTCTTTCTTCTTTCTTGTTTTTATGTTGTAGTTTTGTCACAAAATTGCCAAAGGGGGAGATTGTTAGATTTTGAATTTGAGTATTGGCATGTTTCGTTTCAAAACTTGGTTTGGGTTGTACTCTTTTTAGTATGTGTACTAATGATCTCAAGCGAAGCTGTGGCTAATTTCTCTAACTCACCATGGACTAGGATGGTAAGTGACCCAGTGACCTAGTTAATCAAGTCTAGGTGGTTAGATGTTCTTGTACAGCTTAATAACCTTTGTTTACATGCCTCTTTATGCTCATAGTGTCTTAGGTCTTTCAATGTGGTTATGCATTGATTCAAAAGGGCATTGGTTTGCATAAATTGAAGTTTGACATGCTTGGATCGATCCAAAGTGGTGTTGGATCGATCCAATATCAGGATTTTCAATTTCTGTGAAACAGTACCATTTTGGATCAATCCAAGACCCCCCTGGATCTACCAGTTTCTGTCAATCATTGAAATTCTCAAATATAAACAATTAGGATCGATCCAAGACCCTTCTGGATCAATCCAAATTCGGGAAAACTTGTTCTTTAATTGTTTTTCTCAAATAGAATGTTTAGGGATCAGTCCATGACCCTTCTGGATCGATCCAAGTTCGGGAAAATTGTTTTTTACTGCTTATTTACTGCTTTTACCTATGGTAAAGACCCTAGGTTATTTTCCCCTCTATAAATACCTTATCTTCTGAGAATTAGGGTAGAGAGCCAGCCCCAGAATCAATCTTCATATCTCTCTAACTCTTGAGTTGCTCTTGTGAGCTTCTTGTGCTTCCCTTGTTGTGAGAAGCTTTGTGTTCCTTCGTGAACATCATATAGATTCATGTTTATCCTTCTTAGGATGTTGTAGAAACCTTGGAAATCAAACTTTAACTACTGTGGTGAGGAGTTTCTATGGAGATAAGAGATTTCTCATGGCTTTTAGATGAAGGCATCAAGAGTGAGGTATAATCTTAGTACACTAGGCCTGGGATTAGTGAGAATAAGTGTATGGTATAATCTCTAACTCTTTTTCATAGTAGATTGCAGTGTTTCTCCCATGGTTTTCTCCCGAAAGGGTTTCAACATAAAATTTGTGTGTTGTATGGTTTATAGTATTATGTTGAGTAATGCTTGAGTAGACTATCAAGAAGGATGGAATATTTTCTGCCTTGTTCATGGATCCCTCTTGATAGTCTCAATGTTATATGGTCATATTGCACATGAAGTGTTTGAGTTTATTACCAAACCACTGATTTTAGTTGTTACTTGTGTGTAATGCTCATGGGTGTGTGATTTCTTGTGATGAAATTTGTTTGTATTTTAGATCTAAAGGGACTTGCCTTTTTTCACTTAGGCTATAAGTGGATTAAGCACCAAGAATCCTAGCATTGAACCAATACATAAAATTGAAGCATGACATGCACACATCATTTTTTTAGAGAGAAGTAATAATGAACATATATATGTGTGTGCGGGATAATAAAATAATTAATAAAGTTCTTAACCTTACAAAAAAAAATTAATAATTTTAAAAGAGTTTGTGGATAATAATTAAAGTTCAAGCGTGCATGGTAGAAAGTACCCAAGTACACATACATGTACATATTACTGTAATAATTCTTATCTTAATATCAACCATTAATTGGGTAGAGAGCTTTCAGTTGTTGTTAAGAATTAAGTAACAATTATTTATTTTTTTTCAAGGAAAATTGAAGCCATATACTGATTGTTGCTCCCATCAAAATTCTGGGTCAATTAAAATTAGAGTTATATGCATATAGGCAAATGGATCCATTGTCCTTGCCTCCTCAAGTCCTACACCGCAGGTTTGAACAATTCTTTCAAAGTGGAATTTCAAGCTTTGATGTGGGAATGTGAGACCCCAAAATTTTAATAGCATAATTTTATATGTATATGGTTATTATTATTATTATTATTTATTATTTATTATTTATTATTATTATTGTGTTGCATACATGGCACCTTCCCATTGGAACAATAATGTGCCAAGTGTCAATTAATAAAAGGGGGAGTATGTGCCTTCTAGTGCACCTAGATGCACACAATTATTTTTTTTCTTTTCTTGGACACAAAGCATTGGAACAAGTCAGCTTGACTTTTGAGAAGGAAAAAGATAGGGAAAAGAGAGAGAAGGAGTTTACGTGGAAGAGAGAGAGAGTGAAATTTCTTGATGAGCAAGAATTAGGGAAGAGAGAGAGTCGGCTGTGGGTCTTTCCAGCAAATGAGATAAAAAAAATGAGAGAAAAAGAGAGAGAATCGGGTGGAGAGAGAGAGTTGTTTGGAGAGAGAGAAAGCTTGGGAGATGGAAGTTTTGAGCATTGAAAGCTTCATAGCTATGGCAATTTCGAAATTGGGTGAGGTTCCTACTCTTTTCTACCTTGTTTTTAGCTTAATTGATGAATTTATATGATGATTTGGTGAAATTGGAAGGAAAGAAAGTGTGTTTGTTTGCCTAAAAAATTCTAGGAAAATCTGGAACAAGTTGAGCTCCAAAACAGAGCATGCTGCTTGGGTATTATTTACTCGGTTAGAGGCCGAATTGATCTAAACCTTCTTCATGAAAGTTGTAGGTCTTCCAATTATCATTCTAACGAATCAGACCTCGCCTTATTTGGAATTTTTTTGTGAAAAGTTATACCTGTTTTACTCAAACTGGTTTTTAAGCAAAAAATATTTTCGTTCAAAACAGAAAAGCTATTGTAATTGCTTATTTTGGCTATGAAAACGTTGGATTTGAGCTATGGTTGTGAAACATGAAATTGTAGAGCTTCGCGTTTTGTTTTCAGAACACCAAAGCTCATTATATTTGGATAAATGAGCTAGAAGATATGGCCTAAACATCAAAAACTATTTTTGGATGGGTTTGAATCATAAACATGAAACTTTGGGTGTTATACCTATTTGAGTTTAAAATTGCTCCAGATTTGTTTATTTTCATTTATAAATATGTTTTAATATATTTGAATAGAAAATTTTGGATTGAGCATTTCTACATGATTTTATTTAATATTTTTGGGAGAAAAATGCATATTGGGCTTTATTAAAAATTTGTGTAAATGTTTATTTATTCTCCAAAATTTATGGAAATTTTATGGGCACTTTGTGTACTGTTTTGAAATATAAAAATATAAATTTTTATGATACATGAGTTGTGAAAAGGTTTATTGGAGTTTTATGTAATTATAAACCTCAAATTCAAAGTTTAATCACTAAATTGTGACTTTCTCTTTTAAAATATATTTTGAGCATCTTCAAATGTACTTATAAAATTCTTATGAAATTAAAATAATGGTTTTCCCATTGTTTTCATGAAAAATTAAAATTTTAAAATTTTTATGGTGTAAAGCCTTTGAAATTGAGTTTCGGGCACCAAATAGTACTCGAATAAGTCCGTTGGGATTTCCGTGAAAGAAATGAATGCTGTGGACTTAGAGAAATGTTTGGAACTAGTATTGCTAAATTACTGAAGTGTAAAATAGAATGCTTTATAAACGATATATGTCTTGCATGTCTTTAAACCCTGTTGTTTCCTATACTAAATATGGATACATGGAATAGACTTATTTATGAACTGTAAACCGTGTGGCACGTTTATAAAATAAAACCAAGGCATAGTACTGCATAGTTTTGAGAGTATTTGTACTGAAATACTTGATTTTCATGAATTGAACCTATATGCTTAATTTTATGAATATTTTAATAAAATGGGCAGAAAATGAAGAATAACTACCAAGTCGTCTTCCCTGATTTCAGTTCAAATGATTTACTTGTATAACAGGATGTGATATACTTTTGTGAACCAAGAACTATTTTCGAATATGAAACATAAAATGCCTTGTGATATGATTTGAGAAATGAAACTGGCATATGAGTTGTTTGCCTAAATGCGTATTTGAATGATAACTGTCTTATGAACTGATGATATGAAAAGTTTATGCCATAATGATGACTTATGCATATTTTTGAGAACATGACATATGAGTGGTATGTTATTAGAATACTTGTAATTGATGTGATGAATTGTTATGCATAAAAATGTATGCATATGGAGAATTGTTATGCATAAAAATATATGCATGTGATGAATTGTTGTGCATAAAATATATGCATATGATGAATTGTTGTGCATAAAATATATGCATGAGATATTTGCGATACTTGCAACATAATACATTGGCATATGGCATGAAACACATTTACATATGAGATAATGTGAAAAAGTGGTGGCTCCAGTGAGTGAGCATGATGATTCATATGCATAGCATTGATATAACTGGCATGCCTATTATGAACTGTGATTATGTAACTGTGGGAATGACGTGTTGAGATACTACCGATGGACAAAAGATACTGGAAACAGTTAGTGCACTAATATATCACCCTTGCTAAAAACAGCAAGTAAATCCTCTTGCCAATGAGTGGCAATCGCGGTAGGTCCTAAAAAGGTGGGGACTGGGTGATATACATATCCTAGCACCGGGGGCGAAGGTATGTTGTTGTGGTGGATGGTTGTGTACCCAATAAGGTAGCCATCCGGGATGGTTGTGTACCCAATGAGGTAGCCATCCGTGTGAATTTTTCTGTTTTGCAGGAGAGGCAGGACAGAGGAGATGACTGGTATGACTGCATGAGCATTGCATCACATATCTGTCATATGCATAAAGCATGCATGAATTGAATAAAGATGATTACTATGAATCGATGTGATGATTGAGCAATGTTTAATCATTATGTTAAATTGCTTAATTCAGATATATGCGTTTATTGTGAAATTGTTATGTGAGAACCATATTGTCTTTAAGTTAATGACATTGTAGAAAATATTAGAAAACCTCACTGGGCATAGTGGTTTGCCCACCCCTCATTTCCCCCCGGGACATACAGAAGACTGATAATGGAGCAGCTTTTGGGGTTTGAGATATTTGCCTGGATTTTCTTTATTATGACAGCGTGCCTGACTATAGGCAATGTTTTGTATCCGGTGGTTTGTAATAGATATTTTGGAACTCGGGATTGTATATATTTTTAGTTTATGTTCGGAGTACTTTACGGGACAGTACTCGATATTAGCTAGTACTTTGTGCTTATCCAAATATTTTGAATGCTTTTGATTTTCTCTAAACTTCCGCAAATTTAAATTTTGGTTTCAAAAGATAAGCACCGGGTATTTGTGTATGTGACACCTAGCAGATTGGGGGTAGTCTGTTAGGGGTGTTACAGGGAACTTAGAGAAATAGAGTTTAAATGCTAACATGATTGAGAGTAAAATTGGACATTGCGGTGGTGACAAGGAGGAGGAGGTCGGGGAGTCTAGGGCACGTGTTAATAAGTTGGATAGCCATCGAGGGAGAAAAAAATGAGGACTTCTTTCTTAAACTATATTTAAATACTACAAACTGATAATAATAATAATAATAACAACAACAACAACAACAAACAAACAAACAAAGTTTGAAAATCCAACTTTACGTATTACTGATAAATAGAGAAAAGAAGAAGAATATGATAAAGTTTACTTGGACACAGATGACTACAGTCCAATGTCTCAATGTGAAAAAAAATTGTGATGGACTAAAAACCCAAATAAAAAAAAAAAAAGATAGAGAATGTGAAAAA
>JAESVK010076535.1:16503-30421 GCA_017140935.1 Hamamelis virginiana
ATGTGTGTCTTTTATTCTACATAGTAGATGATCTGGTGTGTAGAGTTCGGCTTACACACAGAAGATCAGATCATCAGTTTTTGTAGAATATAAGCTTATTGTTCACAATCTGAGATGGAGTTTGACACACCATCGGTAAGATTGTAGCACATGATTTCAGTAGGTTTGTCTTAACTAATGTGAATGGTTTAGTTTCAACTTCTTGTACTAGTACACTTGTGTGTATTGAACGGGACCGTATTGAGGTAATTATTTTATACTGACACATAAAATAATTAATACCTCATGGTTATTATGAATACTTATACTCTTAATCCCGAAATAATTAATGGACACATACATTTATTGTCAGTTATTTTAATTCATAAAGAGTGAGATCTTTATAGGTCAATAATCTCGATGAGTTGGATAACTGCATTAATTGTATGGTGAATATTTATTATTGACGGAATCCAAGTCCTGGTAAAGGGATTGATGATACCCTCTTGAGGATACTTATAAGTTTCGATTATGTCAAACCCTGCAGGTGGATTTTGTATCCGACATATCAAATAAGTTAAGTGGAAGGTCTCAAGGAGATTAATAGATGTTGATTAAATAATATTGTCAATAATTTAATTTAATCAACGGGTATCTGTAATCTTAACGTGGGGAGATTAATAAGTATTTAATAACATAGAGCTTGAAATTTAATTTCGAATAAGCTAGGGAGTGCAATTATAATTCTTTAGTGGAATGAATTATAATTAATGTAAATAGGTTTTAATATTTACATTAGGAGCCCGAAACTTATTTGCTTTTGGGTCCCTATCGTAGCCTATATATATGCCATGTTGGGCAACTACTAGGGTAAGACGAAATACTTTTTCTAAACCCTAGAGGCAGCCGTCCAACAAGGAGAGTACAAAGAGAGCCACTCTCTCTTCACGTTCTGGCATAAGAGGAATACGGTAGAAGGCTTGAAGAGCTCGAGCAATTTTCTGCAGTTCGTCATTCATTGAGATCAATCCAGACAGATCTCTAAGGTACGGATTCTTCTATATATGTTAAAGGATTCGGATTTTTTTTTGTGGCATGATCCATAAACACTATCACGAGTTCATGGGATTTCCGCTCCCAGCAGTAAAATGACAGAAATACCCTTATTATTATTATTTTTTTAAATAAAATACATGACCTGATGAAGCACTTACACAGTTTCACCCGACCCATGAGATTGGTCCCTTCTTCTCAGCAAGGGATTTTAACCAACACTTGTAACATTAGAGCACCAAATTAAGCTCAGTTTTATGGAGTCTTGGGCGACAACAAAATTAACACACAAACAAGAAACAACAACAAAATTCCAAATTTGGGAAGATTGAATCACAAAGAGAAAGAATGTATGAACCTGTTGAAGTGAAGCTAGTCCAAGAAAGTAGAAACACAAGCAAAGTGGTGCAAGAACTGAATTTGGAGATAGATCTGATTGTGGGTGAGAAGCAAAAGCCCATTTTTTGTTGCAAATTTTTTTCTTAATATTGTTTGGTTCAATGAACCCATATTTACATATAGTAAGTACAGAAAGAGGGAAAATTTTTGCAAACGAAACCAGAGTTCACATTTCGACGATAATTTGTAAATCTGAAGGTGGATTGTGGCTATTGGAAAAACTCATTTGGGAAATTTGAAAGTCACAATACTGAAATGGTGAAATTTTGGAAATTTTGAATGGAAAAGATGAGAAGAAAACCAATCCTTGGTTAAACCAATTGAAACAGTAAAATACTAGCCAATCCTTGGTTAAACCAATTTTTATATTCAATGTGGTTACCAGCCTCCGACAAAACAGTCATGGAAGAAGAGGCAAAGAGAGCCAGCAGCGGTGGTGGGGTTGGTAATTTGCTTACTGGTAACTGTTTCTTGCATGATTTGTTCGAAGTCTGGGCATGATTTGTCGTAGTAATCGGTAGTGAGCTTAGATTGGGAATAAGGAATGGAAGAGAGAGATGAAAGGAATAGAAGGAGAAGAACGAAAGGAGATGAGGCCATGGTTAGAGAGAGAAAGAGAGAGAAGAAGAAGGTGTGAAAACATGATTCCTCTGCAGCAAATGGTGAGGGTTTCGGAGAGAATGAAACAGGAAGGGGATGTCTATGGAGTCAAAGGGAAAACAAAGGCTGTTTTGGGTTTCTTTAGCTAGACCCGTTTGGATTGTCTTGACCCAAGTCCCGACCCACAATTGAATATTTTATTACAATGGGTATAATCGTAAACTACCCTCATTTTTAAACACTGTAATTCCCTCTGCCAAATTTTGAAAATGTAGGAGGTCAATTGCTCACTTTTTTAGTACAGATGTGCAAAGTGCTTTTGGCCCTTAGTACAGGGGTGCAATTAAAGTGTATTCCCCCCCCCCCCCCCCGCAAAAAAAAAGGGGGGGGGGGCTACAATCCCACCATTTTGGGTTGGGCTATAAGCAAGGAAATTTGTGTCCTATATTTTGCAATATGAAGTCATGTGATGGTACATGGCTTAATTTTCGTAAAAAAAAAAATAAAAATAAATGGCCAGGTAAAGGAAGGGTATAATTTGTCACATTTTAAATGTATGGGGATCAATGTGTCACAATTAAAAGTAGAAGGGTGCAAGGTATTATTTATCAATAGTACAAGGGAGCAAACTATAATTTCTCAAAAAATTAAATTTTTCTTCTTTCTTTTTTTGAGAGAATTACACTTTGCCACCCTAAACTATTGACTATTTTCACATTGCCCCCTCGTGGTTTCGATTGAATCAATATGCCCCCTAAATATTAGATTGTATCATATTACCTCCTTTTGTCGGTTGCTTCGACTGAAAAATGATGTTAGACTTGTTTTTTTTTTTATGTAGTATTTATCCTAAGCTGTTAACGTGTCTATAAGCATATCGGTAAAGTTTCCTGATTTTTCTCAACATATTTTAATTTTTATGAATTATTTTTAACATATAGTAAATAAAATTCACAATAAATAAAATATATTAAGAAAAATCATGAAATTTCACCGATATACCTGTAAACCCATTAGAAATCTATGATAAATACTGCATAGAAAAATAACAAGTCTAACAGTATTTGTTTTAGTAAAAAAACACAATTGGCAAACTGATAGCTATTAGTTATGTATAAAAAAATGCTTCCTCTATTCAATTTATGTATAAAAAATATTAAAAGCCTATTAACCATAGTAAATAAATGAAATGTACTATAAAAGAATCTTCATTTTTTCTTTAATGTTCATCCTCTAATCACTCTATTTATGGTTCGGTTCCATCTAGAGCTCCACAAGAAGGAAACTTGTGAAGTAGTTATTGGCTGACGAGACATTGACTACACTCCAAGAAGAGTTGAGGCTTGTGAGGCAAGAACAATAACAAATGAAGAAAGGACGAGAAGAAGAGAGGGTTGCTCTAGAAGAACAACGACTACAACTACTTAGTTTCCAAAAAAGATGATGGAGAGCTTCGAGAACCATCTTGGTAGTAGAATGCCATTTGATTCAGATGAAACTAAACCACCTAATGAGCTTTGATGAGCATTCACACTGATAGTCACTGTACTTTTGGATATTTTTGGTAAATTGTACTTGCAACCATATTATGGATTACACTTTGTCATTTAATCAGGTGATGAAACTTAACCTCTAACCACCTGATGAGACTTGAAGGGCCTTCACATTGATAGTCACTAGCCTTTTGGATATTTTTGATCAATTATATTGGCAAACATATTATGAATTATATTTTAATCTATAATATTCATTACTATATCATGGTTTAAACTTTGAATGGCATCTTTTGGATTCAATTTTGAAGGGTATTATGATTGTAGCATGTAGGATATATGATACAGGTTTTCAAAAACAGAAAAATGGTAAAACAATGTGCACCACTTGGAGTATTAGGGACGGTAATTACCATCGTTAAATGAACTCATGCAACAGTTTACTAGTGATAGTAATTATTGTCGCTAAAGGTATGAACAGCGACTGTATTTACCATCCCTAAATTCTAAGTTATAGGGACTAAATTTAATGTCAGTAGTAAATGTATAATAATAGCGTCAATTATTACCGTGGCCATTAGGCATGAACAGCGACTAAATTTACCATCCCTAAAAGTCTATGTTATAGGGACAGTATATACCGTCCCTAAATGTGTATAATAGTGTCAATCTTTACCATGCCTAAAAAAAATAGTTTTTGTTGGTATTACTTATTACCGTGCTTAAAAGTCTATGTTATAGGAATGGTTATTTGATTTATGGCGATAGTAATTTCCAGCGGTAAAAGTTAAACTAATAGCGACAGAACACCATTATTGTTGGTATAACTATTTAGTGGCGCCTTCAGCAGCAACAAAAATTTAGGGACGGAAATTCTGTTGCTAAAAGCCTTTAGCGACACTATTATGAGTTTTAACGACAGTATTTTACTGTCGATAAAAGTCATATTTTTTGTAGTGAAGAATGGGGTAATTTGTTATAATCCAATAGTTTATGGGTCACATTGATGCAATTGAAGCCATATGAGACATGTGAAAATGGCCAATAGTTCAAGGGGAAAAATGTAATTTCCTCCCCCTTTTTTTTAACTCTCTCCCCGGGATTATTTATGATTTAGGGTATTTAACACCTTTTTTGGATTAGATGGGAGATGTAAGGTTATGAATTGATGTAAAAAAGTAAGCAATAATTTAGGGGATTGGTAGCAATGTTGAGAATTGTTCAGCAAAATGGGCATTGGAAATTATTATCAAAATTAAAGATTATTAACTATTTTGGGAATTGGGGATTTTTTTTTTTTTTTAGGATTATTCATTATTTGGGAGATTGAGGATTACTCAGTAAATTGGGGATTATACATAATATTAGGGATTGTACGTAAAAATTTGGTACATTTCCCATAAAATTTGACAGTTCATGAGGGCAAAAATGGCCAATTAAGTGTACAGAGTTGCATGAAGGGAAATTTTCAAAATATGGGTTTATGTACGGAATTTTTGGATACTAAGAGAATATTGAGGAAAAATCCCCATTATTTTATGAAATTTTACTTAAAAAACAAACCACAAAAGTTACCATTTGATTATTGCATATGGCCATATGTAGCACGTGATTGGACGGATATAATATTAAATTAATGTTATTTTGGTTTGGTGATCTTAATTCGCTCGCCACAAGTAGCAAGCCATTTAGCTAAAAGCTATTTTAGATATGAGGTTGGCAAGTCCCTTGGAACCCTGTAAAAGGGCTGTTGCTCGCTACTTTGGCTAATTAGGAGCCAAATATAGGGAGGCCTTTGGAGTTGCTCTTAGACATATCCTACAATGAATTTAATGTTTGATGGGACAAGTAAGGAGATGATTTGATGTAAAAAAAAAAAAAAAGGTTTGAAATGATTTATATGGACAAAAATTGGTTATAAGTGATTGTTAACAAAAATGGTGATTATTAAAAAATATGGTGATTGGTGATTATGTGTAAAGTTGATGATTCTCTATATTTCGGATGATTGGTGATTGGTGATTTTTCAATTTTTTGGTGATTATTTGTAAATTTGGTGATTATATAAAAATTTGAAAATGAAATTCAAATATTTTGACCATTAAAAGGGCAAAAATGTCCATTTTTCTATACGGAACTTTACTCTTGTAATTGTTCAAATACCGACTCCGTTTCCGTAATTGATTAAAATCTCAGTAGAGATAAAATGCCCTATTTTTTTTTATTAAAAGGATATATATATATCATACTCTAGAACTTCAAAAATGTACTATATATATATATATATATATATGCTAAGATTAAGCAAACATAACTTTATTAATATTATCACCAATTTGAGTTGAATTAGCCAGAATCATCTCCAAGGAAAGGGAAACGTACCTTTGTTAACCGGCCTGTCCTATTTTACAAACAAAAAGAAAATAATTAAGAAGAAATTCATCCATATATATACAAGAGGAGGGCATAAGCGCACAGTTTCAATATTAATTTCTTATAATTCTACTGCTCAAGTAACTTCAAATAGAAGATATGATGGATGAAGCTAGGAATTTGTTTATGCATAAAAAAATCGGGTCATTAGATGGCCAGTAAATTATTTTTAATTAAATTATTTAATTCTAGCCAATGATAAATTGGCTAGAATTGGATTAGTTTTCAAGGAGTTCGAAACCAATCGGGAATGCATTGTTTTAAGGAGTTTGTTGCCATCCAAACTCTTCACTCTTGGAGGATGATTATCAAGCTAAAGAAGAAGACTTATCCGGATAGGAATAGATAGTAGTTGAAGATGATACAGCTTGAAGATAAAGATGAAACTTGATAATGAAGATGATCCAACAACTAGCAGAAGCCAACTAACAGACTGCCACTTAGAAGTCTATAAATAAAGGCCTGAAGACCAACAGACTTCTCTCTCTCTCAACACACATCGACTCAACCAATGAATTAGAGATCACCCATCTCTTTTACCCTAACTTAGGGTATGGGAGATTCCTTTTGTCTTTGATGCTACTTGGTCGCATGTGGCTCCGCATCGAAGGTTTCTTGATTCGAAGTACTTGTACGTGGTTCAAGAGGTAGCTCGAAGCTGTTCTTGGAGGAAGGTATTAGTTTTTGTTTCAAAGGGCTCGAGGGTAGTTCGAGCCGTACTGACGAACGTTTTATTTATGTGGTGGTTAGTTATTAATAAAGTTCATTTTACTTTTCGCTTCATCTCCACATTCTTCTTCTCCTCTTTCTTTGTTTTATTTTATCTTTATGCTCGAAGTTTGCTTATATTATTGTTAGGATTAATTGACTTGACCTGTTTTCCTAAAAAGTCCTCTTAATTGAGGCATTTGAATCCCATCACTTGATTTGATTTTAATATTTGATTCGAACCTCATCGATTCGATTCGAATTCCTAAAAGCGAAAAAAATGATCAACATTTTGGCACGCCCGGTGGGACAAGTCAAGTATAATGGCTCCTAACACTAGAAGTAAGCAAGTTGAATCCTCACAGGCCGACAATAAAATTGCTAATGGAGCTGGTCTCGAGTTTAGCGACTCAAAAACAGACCGCCCAGTAAGAGGAAATAATCCTTTTGCAAAGATGGAAGCAATACTTTTACAAACAAATACAATGTTTCAGCAAACAATCGCAAGACTAGAAGCTAATACACAGCAAATTAGTGTAAGGTTAGAATTAATCTAGCTCACAACAGACAGGTGAAATGCTGCAACAATTAATTGAAAGGTCAGAATAGCCCAAAGAGCCGATTGAGAATATACTGCCTTTGTTCGAAAATTTTGCGAATAATTTGTCAAGTCGAATAAAGACCAATACAGAAAAGACTATCGAAAGACACACGACTATGATCCTAGATAGATTACCCTCGGGGGGTAAAGGAACTTCTAAAGAATCATCAAAGCCCACTAGGCCATTGCTAGAAAATTTTTCTAGCAATATAGAAAGTCAAATAAAAATATCGAATGATGGTTTTGAAAGGAAAAACCATATTAAAGAGACACTCGGGAGGTACCATGAAAAAGAAATATTTATAAGGCCCGCTGAAAAACAAACGAAACTACCTATGCTAAACTCGGAGGGTACTATAGAGGTTTGAAGTGAAAATAGCATTGTTCGAACTGAACAAATTGATGGCCATAACAATGTACATGGTTGTGATGACCAAAGTAATGGTTATGATGGCCAAAATGATGAAAAAGATGGCCAAAATTTACTTGTTGATGTAGTATCCGTTGACCAAAAATGTAGCCAAAACCATAGAATTGATAACCAAAATTTGGTGGTTAACGAAATAGGTGATAGCCAAAAAATGGCCATAATTCAATTTTACATGAGTGGAAACATTTAGATGAACCAACCCATGTTGATTTTATTTTTAAGGAACCTCCACCAATCACTTTAAACCATCACAAAATTTTTTGTTATGTCAAAGAAGATGTTAGGTTCGAGCAAAGTAAGAAAACCACTTATCGTACATGGGTAATTTCAAATCCAAATTGGATTTGTGGAGCTCATCAAATTAGCATCAAAATGGATAGGCTAATCAAAATTTTATTGGTGAAGATTTTTTTCTCAAAAGTGATTAAGTTAATTCAACAACTTGGCCAAAATAATTGACCTCAATGTGGCCAAGTAAATAGCCAAACAAATGGCTAAGAAGTTTTTCAGTTTACTAGTATCCTGACAACTTGACTAGTTTTCTTAGGAAATTCATAATTAATTCTAAAAAAATTATTTATCAACTCCGTTTGTTTCTATGGCTTCTTAACTTATTGAAGTTGAACTTCACAAAATTGCATGTCATTTGAAGGTGGTTTGCATACCTCGAAGTAATTTTTTCTATAGTCTAACACGTGCTAGAAATTTCTGCTGCAGCGTGTACCCTGACTTGAGGGGTCATTCGAACCTACCTAGACTTGTCCAAAATTCATGAAATTTTTTACACATGTTCCCTTTCATGTCTATTTTCAATCTGTAAAATTTCATTGAAAAATATTTGTGGTTATTTTTTAAAAATTCGAACACCGCTAATAGGTCGATTCTGTCTTGCGTTTTCCAGCAAAGATAGCTGAACTTTAAGGGTACTTCGAACCTAGTTAGAGTGGCTCAAAAATTATGAAATTTTATGGACGAATTCATTGGCATGTGTATTTTTACTGTGCAAAATTTCAAAAAAAAAAAATTTCAAAGGATCATGAATTTATAAAGCCAATCATGGCTATTTTAATGTGAGTTCACGATTCAATTAAAGGGTTAAAAAATCATTCTAAAACCATGAGTTCAAAAAGCCAATCCGTGGCTATATTAGGATGAGTTCAAGGTGATGTTTTGATGGTTCCCTCAAAAATCAAGAGCAAGGTCAAAAATTAAAAAAAAAAACAAAAAAAAAAATGGCCATTTGATTCAACTCTTTTAAAAATTAATTCTCAATTTTTTACAAGAGTTCGGGGGGTATGTTTATGCATAAAAAAACCGGGCCATTAGATGGCCAGTAAATTGTTTTTAATTAAATTCTTTAATTCTAGCCAATGATAAATTGGCTAGAATTGGATTAGTTTTCAAGGAGTTCGAAACCAATCGGGAATGCATTGTTTTAAGGAGTTTGTTGCCATCCAAACTCTTCACTCTTAGAGGATGATTATCAAGCTAAAGAAGGAGACTTATCCGGATGGGAATAGATAGTAGTTGAAGATGATCCAGCTTGAAGATAAAGATGAAACTTGATGATGAAGATGATCCAACAACTAGCAGAAGCCAACTAAGAGACTACCACTTATAAGTATAGTCTATAAATAAAGGCCTGAAGACCAATAGACTTCTTTCTCTCAACACACATCAACTCAACCGATGAATTAGAGAGCACCCATCTCTTTTACTCTAACTTGAGGTATGTGAGATTCCTTTTGTCTTTGATGCTGCTTGGTCGCATGTGGCTCCGCATCGAAGGTTTCTTGATTCGAAGTACTTGTACATGGTTCGAGAGGTAGCTCGAAGCTGTTCTTGGAGGAATGTATTAGTTTTTGTTTCAAAGGGCTCGAGGGTAGTTCAAGCCGTACCGACGAACGTTTTATTTATGTGGTGGTTAGTTATTAATAAAGTTCATTTTATTTTTCGCTTCATCTCCACATTCTTCTTCTCCTCTTTCTTTGTTTTATTTTATTTTTATGCTCGAAGTTTGCTTATATAATTGTTAGGATTAATTGACTTGACATGTTTCCCTAAAAAGTCCTCTAAATTGAGGCATTCGAATCCCATCACTTGATTTGATTTTAATATTTGATTGGAACCTCATCGATTCGATTAGAATTCCTAAAAGCGAAAAAAATGATCAACAGAATTACAATAAAAGTTCACACACAAAGGAACAAAGAGATAACCTGCTTCGGCATCGGCAATGCCAATGCCTACATCGGATAATGAACCCCTCGATCGATTTTCAAAATAAATAAGAGTTACATGCATTACAATCAACTTGTTGTAGATGCCATTGCTGTATAGTAATGCACATATTTGAGCCACGTACAACTAGCTAGTACACACAGTAATTAAGGAAAACAATTAAGTCCTCGATCACTAATGTATTCAACCATTCTGATTATTATTTAAGGAGAAATAAGCCTACCAAATATAAGCAATATCCGTAAAAGATATCTACTATTGAATAATTATATGGTCGACGAACAATGAGGTAATATAGTCTTTCAAAACTCTTCCTGCGTTGGTGTATCCATCGTCGTACTTGTATATCACCTCTATCACACGTGTGAAGTTGACAACCCGCATCAAGGGATGCATTGAGATGGCAGCTGCTGGCCTAATAAGGTATTCCTCATTCACATCCTTCCGTGCATCTGAAACCCTTTTGAAAAACTCTTTTGTTACCTCCTCTTCTGAGAGATTATATTGCTTCATATAGCATTCCACGCCTGAAGCAACATGTCCCCTCTCTTGTTCAGCCTTCAAATTTTACATTTAAATAATTTAATTAATTAGTGGAAAAAATATATATATTATAATCATGAATAAAAATATAATCGTATATTCATTATATGTGAAGCTCTTACAATTTTAGAGCATGTAACCTTACCTTATGATTGGCTAGTTTTCAGAACACTAATTAATATATATATTGCATGTAACCTTACCTTATGGGACCTTATGTCATCCATGAGGCGAGTAATTATCAGTGAAGCTCTAACAATTTTAGGATTGGTTTGTAACCAATCATATGCCTTCTCTGTCACAATTTCTTCCATGCCCAAAAAGCTAGGACGATGCTGCTAGGAATTGTTGGCACGTATCCTTCACTAAGCCACTTGGCCTCAACGTAATAGCTTCTCACAATTTCTCTCAGCTGCTTATGACCAAACAAAGCCATACAAAATACACTTTTACAAATTAATTTTGAATTGATTAGTGGTCTTCTCACAATATTAAAATGACTTAATTAGTTATGCACAGAAACAATGAGGAAAAGGCAAGAGTTTTGATAAATCTGCTTACAGCTTCCTTGATGTACGTGATGGATACAATAGGATCCTCCCTTTTTGGTCATCTCTACTTTCAATTCATCATAATGATTTAGGAGTGCCCTGTATAAGACTTTCATGTGATCTGGGAGTTGATCAACAGCACTAGCCTCCCACCTATATATAGAGAAACTTGGTGTCAATTAATACATGTCGAGCATATATAGTGAAACTTGAGTAATTCTCACTGCACCCAAAAAAAAAAGAAGAAAATCTACCTCTGCATTGCATGTGTAAAACCTTGGAGTTCTTCAAGTGTACCGTATGCGTCATAAGTATCATCTAGAATTGACAACAAGGCTATGAGTTTAGTGGTTATGAGGCGAGCAAGAGAGCATTGAGGCTCAAAATATGCTCCTGCTACCCAGAAGTAGCACTCCACCACTCTGTCTCTTGCATAACAAAGCTTTGATGCCAAGTCCAACTCTTTCCACCACCTGCAACACATTCAATAATTAATTAATTTCTCTCTCTCTCTCTCTCTCTCTCTCATAGAAATATCAACAATTCTATTCAACCTTCTTTTTCTTCCTCCATAGTGTGTCTAACCAACTTGAAACGTGTATTTAATTTGAGAAACCAACCGTTAGATTAGAAGTTTTACTTATACGTATCATGCATGCAAAAGAGCAAATTGATCTAACGGTCAATTTAAATAAATAAATAAATAAAGAAAAAAAAAAAGACGACGTCCGGAACAATTTTTCATTATGTTTTACAATTTTTCTCAAAACTATGAAAAAACGACCGTTGGATCAATATTATTTTTTGTATGCATTTTATATATAAGCGGAACATCTAATCCAACAGTTGGTTAATTCTCAAAATACTTGTCTCAGATTAGATATACATGCGAGGAAGGAAGAAAATGAAGACTAAAAAGATAGGTTGAATGGATTTTTCCTAGAGTTAGATATATGTACATGTAGCCACAATATTTTAATGTGGCTTAGTTCTTGTTGGTGCAATAACTGTAGCATGTTGAAATCCAACTGTGCAAACTTGAGCAGTGATTCATTCCGAGACTCGTCCTCTTGATAGATAGAGATGAAATGTCTTGACTCAATTCTTGGAATGCCCTTGTGATAGGGTTGATTCAAGGCATGGATTACTTGTTTTGCTAAAGGAGGAGAGCTTATTTGGGTTGCCATGGACTCAAGGTGAGTAGTTGAGAAAGCAAGAGCTTCATCTAGAATATCCTCTCCATGTACCCTCAATTGAGTAGCTTCATACAAGCTTAGCATCCCCTTTACATCTTTAGTTAATGTTTCCTTGAACTTGCCATTGCTGTCCTTGAACTTCTCAAACACATCTGCTAATCACGATCCATTTTATTGTGTACTGGGTGAGTTAGCCGTGGTTTGCACGGGTGGTCAAAATGTGTTATCTTTTATGGGTTTATAAATAGCAAATTAAAGTACAAAATTGCTGAGTGCAATTTAATGTGACCACTTAATCATATAAGCCTGCTAGAGTTTTATGGCCATAGTGTTTTATCTATATTTTCGACAGTAGGAAGCCCTTCAAAGTTTAAATTACAAACTACCGAATTGTGCAAAATATTTTTTTTCTCTCTCTGTTATGAGGGCTTCCTACTTTGGAAAATTTTAGGCGGGTTTTACATAGAGCCACCCGCTGATCTCATGCACTCCTTTATAGCTCTTATTTTTCTTTGTCGGACCGCCAATCAATTGCAATAGTGCCGACCAGATATAGAAATTTGAAAGAGTAAATATCACAAGACACACTGATTACAAATTGATTGGAAAGAGCACAAATTGCAAAATTTGGATTGGAATGAGCAGAAATTGCAAAAATTGGAGTGGAAACAGCAGCAATTGCAATTACAATTGAAAATTACAATACGTGAATCCTCTCAATTACCACAACGAGAAGAGGGAAAGACACAGAGTGAAGGACACATAGTGGAGGCAAAATTGCAATTGATTGAAACAGTCAAATCAATCGTACCTGGAAGGAGTGGCAATTACAAATGATTTGGCATGAAATAGCAATTTGAGCTTGCAATAGCAAAAATTGAAATCAATTGAAGATTGAATATAGTAAAAATTGGCACGAAATAGTAAAATTTTAAAAAATTGAGCTGGCAAAAGCAAAAATTGAAATCAATTGAAAATTTTCCAACCATTTCAAAAAACCTTTTTTTTTTTTTTTTTGGTAAAATTGGGGGCCAAAGCCCAAACAAATCAACTGCATATAACCTTTTTATGATATGTATAGATATAGATTAGACAACTTTACGGACACTAGATAGTTTAAATTTAGGACCTGCTAGCTTGTAATTACATAGGAGAATTATTAATTTTTTATAGTTAATAGAAGTTTTAATCTTCCTATCAAATTCTTGAAAGTTATAATTCTGAAAAGTACCTCAGCTAGCTGATCATATGAAATGTTGGAATTTTAATTTCTATATCGATCCCCTTGTGGGAATTTTCAATCTTCGCTTTGTTTTACTTTTGGTACAATTGTTAAAAGGTGAATAGTAGTTTAAATTAAAAATAATAATTTTCAAAAAAATTCTTAAACATTGAGGGGCATTTTTATCATTTATAAAAAATAAATTTACTTATTCAAAACATGTGATTTTCACTTTGTTGAAAATAATTTAAAATATCAAGAAAAAATAATGATATGATTTTGACAAATTAAAAAAAGACCCATTTTCAATACAGGGGCAGTTTAATTGGCCATTATTAAGTTTTACAATGATTTTGCAAAACATATACTTCGAAGTTATATTTTGGCAAACTAATATGCCGTTGGATTAAATACTCCTTATAAATGTCATGCATGCCAAAACTCAAGTCGAACAGCCGGACACTAGTAG
>JAESVK010076536.1:0-13412 GCA_017140935.1 Hamamelis virginiana
CATGGATTACTTGTTTTGCGAGATGAGGAGGGCGTATTTGTTTTTTTGCCATAGAGGACTCAAGGTGAGTGGTCGAGAAAGCAAGGGCTTCATCTAGAATATCCTCTCCATGTATCCTCAATTGTGTAGCTTCATACAGACTTAGCATCCCCTTTACATCTTTAGTTAATGTTTCTTTGAACTTGCCATTGCTGTCCTTGAACTTCTCAAACATATCTGCTAAACACGATCCATTAAATATCGTATTAGAAAGCTTAATTTATGGATATTAGAGGTTTGTTTGAGAATTTTAAAAATTGGATCAATTTGAGTTTTAATTAAACAAACTAATATTTGATTTGAAAAAAAATCGTGCTGTTATTTTCTATTGCTAAACAAGAAAAATGCTATAAATTGCTTTGAAGAATGAAATGTTATATATGAATTTATAAAATTACCCATATATGAGTGAATTTCTTAAACTACTCCTATTCCTTCTTTAGAGTGATACTATGTAATGATGCATATTATTCACTAAACAATGATGAAAGCAAAAGTGATGGAACATATTTTTAGATTTTTATATGTTTCCCATATAGACCTAAATGATGCATGTGGTGTTGAGTTTTAACTTTTAAATATCCACACTTTTATTATCATGTGCATATACATATACTTACAGGATCATGAATGTATACATAGATATAGTCCTGATCCTGTGCACACATCAACATGAGACCTTTAACTAATCGAAGTTGGCCGTTTAATTAGATACTTTTCTTATGGATATATATCATGTATGCCAAAAATAATACTTATCCTATGTTAGCATCTTAAAATACATATGATGTAAAACTATAATAGTTGTAAACTATAATAATTTTTTTACAGTGACATTTTAAGAAATCGATCATTGGATCACTATGATTTTTGGCATGCATGACATGCATAAGAATAGTATTTAATCCAATTGTCATTCAAAATATGCATCTCACAGTTACGTATCAATTCATGCTTACTATACTTTAGCTAAAATAAGAAATAATATGCTGAAAAGATCATTTATATAGAAGGGAATTGGCCAAAGGTCCCATTTAAAAAGATTTTACTTTCTTTAATTTAGTTCTCTTCAAAGATATTTCATACCAAAAGCCTTTGGCATGAGTTGGACAAAAATATCTCTCATTCCCCAAATAATCTTTAACGACTCCTATACTACCCCAAATCGGAGTTCACTATGTCGGGAAAAAGAACTCGAAGCTGACCTTTTCCAAAGTTCTCTCTAAAACACACACTCTAATTAATTATTTAAATAGGACTATTGAAAAAAAAAAAAAAAAATCGTTTATTGGCGCTTTTTAACCAATATATAAATAAAAAAAAAAAAAAAAAGGACTTCTGGCCAAGTAACCCTTATATATATACGGGAATGCTAAAGCCAGGTGCGCACACTTGATGCAATTACATCAAGTAACTGGCCTCGATCATTTAAACTATTTGAAGAACATATTTTGAAAAAGTGACGATTGAAGTAGATATCCCTCTTATATATATCATGCATGCCCAAAATCATAGTAATCCAACGGTTGATTTTTGAAAAATATCACTACAACAAATTGTAACTTTCATGCATTGTTTTAAAATCCGGACTGTTCATCGAACCGGAAAAGTTACCGGGGTAAGGGTCAACCGGTTCAACCGTCGGGTCAACCGGGTTGAACCGTGACGTCATAAATATATTATTTATTTATTTATTTATTAAAATAAAAGCTGTAAATGATTCAAAATATAATTTTTTTTAAATGTTTGTGCAATCAATTCATATATTTGAATTTATGTGCAGTCATCAAAATTGAAAATTGATAATTACTATTGATCAATCTTTATTATATATATGTTTTAAAATGCAAGATAAGAATATTGTATTATTAATTAGGTGCTTAGGTTTCTTTTTGCTATTTGGAATTTTTTTAGACTAATTTGTCTTTTTAGCCTTCTTGGCTTTAAGAAATTTTTTTTAAAAAAAAAGGGACTATTTTAGTCATTTTAGCTAATCAAAAAAAAATAAAAAAAAATAAAAATTGGGTTGACCGGTTTTTGACTTAAATGGGTTTTTGTAGTTAAACCAACGGGAGAGGGGACCGGTTCCCGGTTCAACCGGTTGAACCGGCCGGATCGGCCCGGATTTAATAACATTGCTTTCATGTTAGACATACTACGTTATATAAAATAAGATATATATGTAAGTCCAAATATGCAATATAGGATGAGATTCTTAATTAATTACCGCTTGATATGTTATAACCATGTTGTCTTAAAATTCGAAATTGAAGAGCTACGGTGTACAAATCATAGTCATTATCATCATCATCATCATCAAAGTTAGCCGGGAGGGCATCAAAAAGGTGTTGAAGTTGCTCTTCGATCTCCCTCTCAAAATGATACGACACGCCAAGACGCTCAAGTAAGTCCATCAAACTCATTTTATGTGCTGTGGAATTACTTGTAGAAGCCATAATTAGCATCTCTCTCACTTCTTCTTTAAGCACTTTTATCTCTTCACTGTACACCTCCCATTTCTGCACAAGCCAAAAAAACAGCAAAATTAAACTATGCGCGCAGGAATGCATGCAAAATTGTTAAAACGTAAATATTTGATTAGTTACCGAATTAGGAGTTGAGAAGGAAATGAAGTGATCTCCCCATACGCTTGGGGAAAATTTTGCCAAAGGACGAGAAATCTCCAACTCTTGACAACTGGTTGCTTCAGTCAAGGCCATATTGAGAAGATGAACTTATATATATTAATGCTGCTATGCTATATATATAGAATGCATTTTCCAAAGGTTCATGCAGGCTATTTATAGAGGATGCATATATCTTGTACTAATTAATTAATATATTATAGTAACATTAAATTATCAGTACAACAGTTGACAATTAATTAATTAATTAATTGAGCATCCCGATGTGAAAGGATGAAAATGTACTTCATTAATCTTACAGTACGAATTATATATTGTTGGTCAATGATATATTCTATTGTTTAAAAAAAATATATTGACAATACCTGTTTATCTTTGAATTTTATAGTAACATTAAAAATATATATTGTTGGCAGGGCCGGCCCTGAGATTTTGGATGCCTTAGGCGGGCTCCTAAAATGTTGCCCCTACTACATATCGACAAAAAAAAAGCGTGTAAAATTTAAGTTATTTATCTTTAATTTCTCATGAGTTAAATGTACAACAATCAATTCATAAAGCACATTCTCAATAGGCTCACCTCGAACCCTATCACTGATTTACTATTTTATATATATATATATATATATATATAAGAAGCTAAAACTTATAACAATCAAATCAAAAAAAATGTTTTCTATAAGGTCACCCCAAACCTCCTATCATAATTACAAATATAATTAAACTAATAAAGAAAACCTAAAACAATCAATTCACAAGGAAGGTTTTCAATGGGCTCATCTCGAACCTCGTATCATCATTACAAATACAACAATTCTTTTTGTTCACCCTTTTTGTCCTCTCTTGTGCATTTGACCAACTTGAAAGTTCAATCAGTTATTTTGAAAAATCGATTGTTGGATTTGATGCTCCACTTATTCGTATCAAGAATATAGAAAATCACATTGATCCAATGGTTGGTTTTTCAAACAATAGACCGTGATAGTTTTTCACAATTTTTTCATTATATTCTATATATAATTTTTTTTCAAAATTGCATTCATGATAAGTATAAGTGAAATATCAAATCCAACGGTGGATTTCTCGAAATAACTGTTCCAAGTTGGTCAGATACGTAAGGAAAGACAAAAATGGAGGACGAATGGAAATATCAAACAAATAAACAATCAATTCACAATGAGAGTTTTCAATAGGCTCACCCCAAACCTCCTATTATCATTACAAATATATCAAACTAATAAACAAGATTTGATTATAACTTTTGAATATAATTCCATTAAAATAAATATATTTCAACTATATTTTCCATAAATGTGTAAAACATACATAGAACAATGATACCAAGAAATTAACTAAAATTATATTCTAAAGAAAAATGCAATAGCAAAAAATAGATGCTAAATAGTAGAACATACATAGTATATTGGGGTTTGGCCCTTTGAACTGTCCTTGAATAAAAATTGATTGTCGAAGTATTATATCACTACTAAGACCAAATTAAATGCCCCTAAATTTTACTAAAAAAAGGATGCCCAAGGCAGTTGCCTTTTCAGCCTGCCCTCAGGGCCGGCCCTGAAATTGTTGGTTAATGATATATTCTATTGTTAAAAATATATATATGGTTCATGGGTGTATATACAAGACTTGAGTTAAAATTCGCAAAATACTTTTAATTAATAGTGGGATACGTCTAGGCATAGGCCAGCAAGGTTGTTGTCTAGGACCTCAAAATTTGGAAAAAAAAAAAAAAAAAGGAGCCCCAACTTAGCACTATTATAATAAGGCCAACTCACATGTAGG
This sequence comes from Hamamelis virginiana, assembly GCA_017140935.1. Lineage (NCBI taxonomy): Eukaryota > Viridiplantae > Streptophyta > Magnoliopsida > Saxifragales > Hamamelidaceae > Hamamelis > Hamamelis virginiana. Next base: position 4,485 of record JAESVK010076536.1, read on the forward strand.
GTCTGTTTGTGTTAAATTTTTCAAAAATAAATTTTTTTATTACTGCTATTTTTTTTTTCTCATATTGATCACTTTAAAATTATATCAAAATCATGTTTTCACATATCAAAATTTACATATTAGAAGTGATTGTGATAAAAGTTGGGGCTCCTTGACTTTTTCCACAATCACTTCTAATATGAAAATTTTGTCATTCATCCTATACCACCATCTAGTTATCTAAAAGTAATTATCACATCGTCTCTTAGATCGAGTGGAATTTTAAGTTTCAAAAGTAATTTTAAGAAATGCTAATGCAAACGAACCACCCATGTATATAACACAAGGGTTAGTAGCATAGTGGTTGAGTTAGCAGGACTAAGGGCATACCAAGTTCCTTGTTTTTGGGTTCGACTCCCACTAACTACTAATATCCGGGACCACGGACCGCAAGTCGCAAGCCTTATTTCGAAAACCTTATTCGGGATATCAGATTTACTCTTAAAGGATATTAATTAATATCTATCTATTAGTATTGAAAATTTGAAGTTAAAAATATATATATATATATATATATCTATTTATAAAAAACCTTTTTATCTTTTTTTTTTTTTTTTTTTTTTTTGGTATTTTTTAAGAATAACAATACCAATTATTGGGCAAACCATGCATAAAAATAAATGATAAAAATAAGTGTGAATAAAATAATTTGAATTGGGAGTCCTTTTTAAACAATTTGGGTCACCAAACAAAATGCCCATGTGGGTTTCGAATCTTTAGTTAAGAGTTTCGAATCTTTTATTTTAAATAATTAACTTTTGTTTTGGTATATTTTGGGCTGGATTCTTGTCTTATTTTAAGTATTTTAATGGGGTCTTCTCAATTTTCAGATGGACTGGACAGCGGGTACTGAGCAAAGACATCATCTGAGGTAGGATATATTTCTTAAAGCCAATGATAAAGTGGGTCGTTGGCACTTTGTTGACGCTAAAATATTGGAAGGTTAAAATTGTCCAAAAGTTTAAACTACAACATTTTCATATGGATCCACCCAATAATGAGTTGTGGCCATGGGTGTATATACAAGACTTGAGTTAAAATTCGCAAAATACTTTGAATTAATAGTGCGATACGTATAGGCATAGGTCAGTAAGGTGGTTGCTTAGGGGCCCAAAATTTGGAAAAAAAAAAAAATATATATATATATATATATATATATATATATATATATATATATATAGGAGCCCCAACTCAGCACTCTTATAATAAGACCTTACTCATTTGGTCAACTCACATATAGGGCCTATTTGTATTAAATTTTTCAAAAATAATTTTCTTAATTACTACTTTTTTTTTTCTTGATATCATTTTAAAATTATATCCAAACCATATTTTCACATATCAAAATTTACATATTAGAAGTGATTGTGATAAAAGTTGGGGCTCCTTGATTTTTTCCACAATCACTTCTAATATGAAAATTTTGTCATCCATCCTATACCACCCTCTAGTTGTCTAAAAGTGATTATCACCTCATCTCTTAGATCGAATGAAATTTTAAGTTTCAAAAGTAATTTTAAGAAATTTTAAGAAATGTTAATGCAAACGAACCACCCATAATCAAATACTTTAAAATATCTCATAGAAACATATTGTAAAAGTTAGCAAGAGTTACATATAAGATTTGTTTTGTTCTGTAAAGAAGTGAGATTTAATTTGAATTTCACAAGTTGACTATATATATATATATATACTAACATAAATGCCTGGGTGTGAAAAAAGATGGAGCATAAAAACTAATAAAGAAATATAAAAATTTTGCAAAGAATTTAATTAATTTTAATTTTATTACTATTTAATAAACTACTTTTTCGTAATGTTTTTCAATTTTATACAAAAGGGTAATGTATAAACTAAGGATCAAATGGAAGATCTAAAGGGAAAAAAAAACACAACATATATTAACAATTAAAATAAAATCTACTTGTAACTTATATCATCTATCTTATCTTGATTTAATTTGGGGCTTTCTATGTGGTATTTATTTATTTTAATGATACATCATCCCATTCAATTTTCTACTCTTATAATTTAATTAAAATCAAAATGTCAAGATAATCAATTAAAAAAAAAAAAAAAACTTTTGTACAATTATAATATATTAAATTTCGAGTCCTACCTAACTTCTCCTTTCCCTCACATCTTGATTATTTTTTCTATTTTTAATTTGAAAAATTGGTTCCACCTCAATAAATTTGTGTCTTTTTATTTAAATTGTGGGTCCAACCTAACTTATATCCTCTATTATATTTCATCTTGATCGATTTTATTTGGTATTTATTTTTTTAATGATACATTCCCATTTGATTTTCTACCCCTATAAATTTTTTTAGGATCAAATGGTCAAAATAATCTAAACAAAATAAACTTTTGTGCAATTATAATATATTAAATTGTGAGTCCCACTTAATTTCTCCCCTTTCTCTCAGCTTAATTATCTCTTATTCTTTTAATTTAGAAAATTGATTCCATCTCCACAAATTTGTATTCTTTTTATTTAAATTGTGTGTCTAACCTAATTTATATCCTCTATCTTATCTCGATTTGATTAAGGGCTTTCTACGTAGTATTTTTTTTTATGTATAATAATACATCTCATTTGATTTTCTACCCGAGCCTATAAATTTACTTAGGATCAAATGGTTAAGATAATCTAATCAAACTAATATTTTATACAATTATGATATATTAAATTGTGAGTCTCACCTAATTACTTGTCCCCTCTATCTCATCTTAATTTATTCTACTTTAATTTTATTTTTAAAAAAATAGTTCTATAAATTTGTATTTCTTTTTATTTAACTTGTAGGTCAAATAAACTTTTACACAATTTTGATACATTAAAATTGGTTCCAAATCTTAATAATACATCTCGCTTAACATTTTTAATCAAGAATGTATATCCAATTTCACTTTATCTCAATAATATATCTCATTCAACATTCTTAATCATTCATATGTATTAATATACATATGAATGGAGTGCCTCAATGATACTTTTTGTATGCATCTGTTGTTTGTTTAAGCTATCATTCTCTTATTCAATATGCTGATGAGATTTCAATCTAATTCATTTTATGCTACATAAGGTATTTTGTGAAGTATGTGTAGGTGAAGTATGTGCAGGTTCAATAGGCTTCAAAAAATTGAGCATTCATTGTCTTTTGCCAATACATTTTTTGTAATTTTCTTTTATTCTACAAGTGAGGGGGAGTGAATCATGTTTCAAGGTTTTTTTGGTTCTCTTTCTTCTTTCTTGTTTTTATGTTGTAGTTTTGTCACAAAATTGCCAAAGGGGGAGATTGTTAGATTTTGAATTTGAGTATTGGCATGTTTCGTTTCAAAACTTGGTTTGGGTTGTACTCTTTTTAGTATGTGTACTAATGATCTCAAGCGAAGCTGTGGCTAATTTCTCTAACTCACCATGGACTAGGATGGTAAGTGACCCAGTGACCTAGTTAATCAAGTCTAGGTGGTTAGATGTTCTTGTACAGCTTAATAACCTTTGTTTACATGCCTCTTTATGCTCATAGTGTCTTAGGTCTTTCAATGTGGTTATGCATTGATTCAAAAGGGCATTGGTTTGCATAAATTGAAGTTTGACATGCTTGGATCGATCCAAAGTGGTGTTGGATCGATCCAATATCAGGATTTTCAATTTCTGTGAAACAGTACCATTTTGGATCAATCCAAGACCCCCCTGGATCTACCAGTTTCTGTCAATCATTGAAATTCTCAAATATAAACAATTAGGATCGATCCAAGACCCTTCTGGATCAATCCAAATTCGGGAAAACTTGTTCTTTAATTGTTTTTCTCAAATAGAATGTTTAGGGATCAGTCCATGACCCTTCTGGATCGATCCAAGTTCGGGAAAATTGTTTTTTACTGCTTATTTACTGCTTTTACCTATGGTAAAGACCCTAGGTTATTTTCCCCTCTATAAATACCTTATCTTCTGAGAATTAGGGTAGAGAGCCAGCCCCAGAATCAATCTTCATATCTCTCTAACTCTTGAGTTGCTCTTGTGAGCTTCTTGTGCTTCCCTTGTTGTGAGAAGCTTTGTGTTCCTTCGTGAACATCATATAGATTCATGTTTATCCTTCTTAGGATGTTGTAGAAACCTTGGAAATCAAACTTTAACTACTGTGGTGAGGAGTTTCTATGGAGATAAGAGATTTCTCATGGCTTTTAGATGAAGGCATCAAGAGTGAGGTATAATCTTAGTACACTAGGCCTGGGATTAGTGAGAATAAGTGTATGGTATAATCTCTAACTCTTTTTCATAGTAGATTGCAGTGTTTCTCCCATGGTTTTCTCCCGAAAGGGTTTCAACATAAAATTTGTGTGTTGTATGGTTTATAGTATTATGTTGAGTAATGCTTGAGTAGACTATCAAGAAGGATGGAATATTTTCTGCCTTGTTCATGGATCCCTCTTGATAGTCTCAATGTTATATGGTCATATTGCACATGAAGTGTTTGAGTTTATTACCAAACCACTGATTTTAGTTGTTACTTGTGTGTAATGCTCATGGGTGTGTGATTTCTTGTGATGAAATTTGTTTGTATTTTAGATCTAAAGGGACTTGCCTTTTTTCACTTAGGCTATAAGTGGATTAAGCACCAAGAATCCTAGCATTGAACCAATACATAAAATTGAAGCATGACATGCACACATCATTTTTTTAGAGAGAAGTAATAATGAACATATATATGTGTGTGCGGGATAATAAAATAATTAATAAAGTTCTTAACCTTACAAAAAAAAATTAATAATTTTAAAAGAGTTTGTGGATAATAATTAAAGTTCAAGCGTGCATGGTAGAAAGTACCCAAGTACACATACATGTACATATTACTGTAATAATTCTTATCTTAATATCAACCATTAATTGGGTAGAGAGCTTTCAGTTGTTGTTAAGAATTAAGTAACAATTATTTATTTTTTTTCAAGGAAAATTGAAGCCATATACTGATTGTTGCTCCCATCAAAATTCTGGGTCAATTAAAATTAGAGTTATATGCATATAGGCAAATGGATCCATTGTCCTTGCCTCCTCAAGTCCTACACCGCAGGTTTGAACAATTCTTTCAAAGTGGAATTTCAAGCTTTGATGTGGGAATGTGAGACCCCAAAATTTTAATAGCATAATTTTATATGTATATGGTTATTATTATTATTATTATTTATTATTTATTATTTATTATTATTATTGTGTTGCATACATGGCACCTTCCCATTGGAACAATAATGTGCCAAGTGTCAATTAATAAAAGGGGGAGTATGTGCCTTCTAGTGCACCTAGATGCACACAATTATTTTTTTTCTTTTCTTGGACACAAAGCATTGGAACAAGTCAGCTTGACTTTTGAGAAGGAAAAAGATAGGGAAAAGAGAGAGAAGGAGTTTACGTGGAAGAGAGAGAGAGTGAAATTTCTTGATGAGCAAGAATTAGGGAAGAGAGAGAGTCGGCTGTGGGTCTTTCCAGCAAATGAGATAAAAAAAATGAGAGAAAAAGAGAGAGAATCGGGTGGAGAGAGAGAGTTGTTTGGAGAGAGAGAAAGCTTGGGAGATGGAAGTTTTGAGCATTGAAAGCTTCATAGCTATGGCAATTTCGAAATTGGGTGAGGTTCCTACTCTTTTCTACCTTGTTTTTAGCTTAATTGATGAATTTATATGATGATTTGGTGAAATTGGAAGGAAAGAAAGTGTGTTTGTTTGCCTAAAAAATTCTAGGAAAATCTGGAACAAGTTGAGCTCCAAAACAGAGCATGCTGCTTGGGTATTATTTACTCGGTTAGAGGCCGAATTGATCTAAACCTTCTTCATGAAAGTTGTAGGTCTTCCAATTATCATTCTAACGAATCAGACCTCGCCTTATTTGGAATTTTTTTGTGAAAAGTTATACCTGTTTTACTCAAACTGGTTTTTAAGCAAAAAATATTTTCGTTCAAAACAGAAAAGCTATTGTAATTGCTTATTTTGGCTATGAAAACGTTGGATTTGAGCTATGGTTGTGAAACATGAAATTGTAGAGCTTCGCGTTTTGTTTTCAGAACACCAAAGCTCATTATATTTGGATAAATGAGCTAGAAGATATGGCCTAAACATCAAAAACTATTTTTGGATGGGTTTGAATCATAAACATGAAACTTTGGGTGTTATACCTATTTGAGTTTAAAATTGCTCCAGATTTGTTTATTTTCATTTATAAATATGTTTTAATATATTTGAATAGAAAATTTTGGATTGAGCATTTCTACATGATTTTATTTAATATTTTTGGGAGAAAAATGCATATTGGGCTTTATTAAAAATTTGTGTAAATGTTTATTTATTCTCCAAAATTTATGGAAATTTTATGGGCACTTTGTGTACTGTTTTGAAATATAAAAATATAAATTTTTATGATACATGAGTTGTGAAAAGGTTTATTGGAGTTTTATGTAATTATAAACCTCAAATTCAAAGTTTAATCACTAAATTGTGACTTTCTCTTTTAAAATATATTTTGAGCATCTTCAAATGTACTTATAAAATTCTTATGAAATTAAAATAATGGTTTTCCCATTGTTTTCATGAAAAATTAAAATTTTAAAATTTTTATGGTGTAAAGCCTTTGAAATTGAGTTTCGGGCACCAAATAGTACTCGAATAAGTCCGTTGGGATTTCCGTGAAAGAAATGAATGCTGTGGACTTAGAGAAATGTTTGGAACTAGTATTGCTAAATTACTGAAGTGTAAAATAGAATGCTTTATAAACGATATATGTCTTGCATGTCTTTAAACCCTGTTGTTTCCTATACTAAATATGGATACATGGAATAGACTTATTTATGAACTGTAAACCGTGTGGCACGTTTATAAAATAAAACCAAGGCATAGTACTGCATAGTTTTGAGAGTATTTGTACTGAAATACTTGATTTTCATGAATTGAACCTATATGCTTAATTTTATGAATATTTTAATAAAATGGGCAGAAAATGAAGAATAACTACCAAGTCGTCTTCCCTGATTTCAGTTCAAATGATTTACTTGTATAACAGGATGTGATATACTTTTGTGAACCAAGAACTATTTTCGAATATGAAACATAAAATGCCTTGTGATATGATTTGAGAAATGAAACTGGCATATGAGTTGTTTGCCTAAATGCGTATTTGAATGATAACTGTCTTATGAACTGATGATATGAAAAGTTTATGCCATAATGATGACTTATGCATATTTTTGAGAACATGACATATGAGTGGTATGTTATTAGAATACTTGTAATTGATGTGATGAATTGTTATGCATAAAAATGTATGCATATGGAGAATTGTTATGCATAAAAATATATGCATGTGATGAATTGTTGTGCATAAAATATATGCATATGATGAATTGTTGTGCATAAAATATATGCATGAGATATTTGCGATACTTGCAACATAATACATTGGCATATGGCATGAAACACATTTACATATGAGATAATGTGAAAAAGTGGTGGCTCCAGTGAGTGAGCATGATGATTCATATGCATAGCATTGATATAACTGGCATGCCTATTATGAACTGTGATTATGTAACTGTGGGAATGACGTGTTGAGATACTACCGATGGACAAAAGATACTGGAAACAGTTAGTGCACTAATATATCACCCTTGCTAAAAACAGCAAGTAAATCCTCTTGCCAATGAGTGGCAATCGCGGTAGGTCCTAAAAAGGTGGGGACTGGGTGATATACATATCCTAGCACCGGGGGCGAAGGTATGTTGTTGTGGTGGATGGTTGTGTACCCAATAAGGTAGCCATCCGGGATGGTTGTGTACCCAATGAGGTAGCCATCCGTGTGAATTTTTCTGTTTTGCAGGAGAGGCAGGACAGAGGAGATGACTGGTATGACTGCATGAGCATTGCATCACATATCTGTCATATGCATAAAGCATGCATGAATTGAATAAAGATGATTACTATGAATCGATGTGATGATTGAGCAATGTTTAATCATTATGTTAAATTGCTTAATTCAGATATATGCGTTTATTGTGAAATTGTTATGTGAGAACCATATTGTCTTTAAGTTAATGACATTGTAGAAAATATTAGAAAACCTCACTGGGCATAGTGGTTTGCCCACCCCTCATTTCCCCCCGGGACATACAGAAGACTGATAATGGAGCAGCTTTTGGGGTTTGAGATATTTGCCTGGATTTTCTTTATTATGACAGCGTGCCTGACTATAGGCAATGTTTTGTATCCGGTGGTTTGTAATAGATATTTTGGAACTCGGGATTGTATATATTTTTAGTTTATGTTCGGAGTACTTTACGGGACAGTACTCGATATTAGCTAGTACTTTGTGCTTATCCAAATATTTTGAATGCTTTTGATTTTCTCTAAACTTCCGCAAATTTAAATTTTGGTTTCAAAAGATAAGCACCGGGTATTTGTGTATGTGACACCTAGCAGATTGGGGGTAGTCTGTTAGGGGTGTTACAGGGAACTTAGAGAAATAGAGTTTAAATGCTAACATGATTGAGAGTAAAATTGGACATTGCGGTGGTGACAAGGAGGAGGAGGTCGGGGAGTCTAGGGCACGTGTTAATAAGTTGGATAGCCATCGAGGGAGAAAAAAATGAGGACTTCTTTCTTAAACTATATTTAAATACTACAAACTGATAATAATAATAATAATAACAACAACAACAACAACAAACAAACAAACAAAGTTTGAAAATCCAACTTTACGTATTACTGATAAATAGAGAAAAGAAGAAGAATATGATAAAGTTTACTTGGACACAGATGACTACAGTCCAATGTCTCAATGTGAAAAAAAATTGTGATGGACTAAAAACCCAAATAAAAAAAAAAAAAGATAGAGAATGTGAAAAA
>JAESVK010076536.1:16502-30420 GCA_017140935.1 Hamamelis virginiana
ATGTGTGTCTTTTATTCTACATAGTAGATGATCTGGTGTGTAGAGTTCGGCTTACACACAGAAGATCAGATCATCAGTTTTTGTAGAATATAAGCTTATTGTTCACAATCTGAGATGGAGTTTGACACACCATCGGTAAGATTGTAGCACATGATTTCAGTAGGTTTGTCTTAACTAATGTGAATGGTTTAGTTTCAACTTCTTGTACTAGTACACTTGTGTGTATTGAACGGGACCGTATTGAGGTAATTATTTTATACTGACACATAAAATAATTAATACCTCATGGTTATTATGAATACTTATACTCTTAATCCCGAAATAATTAATGGACACATACATTTATTGTCAGTTATTTTAATTCATAAAGAGTGAGATCTTTATAGGTCAATAATCTCGATGAGTTGGATAACTGCATTAATTGTATGGTGAATATTTATTATTGACGGAATCCAAGTCCTGGTAAAGGGATTGATGATACCCTCTTGAGGATACTTATAAGTTTCGATTATGTCAAACCCTGCAGGTGGATTTTGTATCCGACATATCAAATAAGTTAAGTGGAAGGTCTCAAGGAGATTAATAGATGTTGATTAAATAATATTGTCAATAATTTAATTTAATCAACGGGTATCTGTAATCTTAACGTGGGGAGATTAATAAGTATTTAATAACATAGAGCTTGAAATTTAATTTCGAATAAGCTAGGGAGTGCAATTATAATTCTTTAGTGGAATGAATTATAATTAATGTAAATAGGTTTTAATATTTACATTAGGAGCCCGAAACTTATTTGCTTTTGGGTCCCTATCGTAGCCTATATATATGCCATGTTGGGCAACTACTAGGGTAAGACGAAATACTTTTTCTAAACCCTAGAGGCAGCCGTCCAACAAGGAGAGTACAAAGAGAGCCACTCTCTCTTCACGTTCTGGCATAAGAGGAATACGGTAGAAGGCTTGAAGAGCTCGAGCAATTTTCTGCAGTTCGTCATTCATTGAGATCAATCCAGACAGATCTCTAAGGTACGGATTCTTCTATATATGTTAAAGGATTCGGATTTTTTTTTGTGGCATGATCCATAAACACTATCACGAGTTCATGGGATTTCCGCTCCCAGCAGTAAAATGACAGAAATACCCTTATTATTATTATTTTTTTAAATAAAATACATGACCTGATGAAGCACTTACACAGTTTCACCCGACCCATGAGATTGGTCCCTTCTTCTCAGCAAGGGATTTTAACCAACACTTGTAACATTAGAGCACCAAATTAAGCTCAGTTTTATGGAGTCTTGGGCGACAACAAAATTAACACACAAACAAGAAACAACAACAAAATTCCAAATTTGGGAAGATTGAATCACAAAGAGAAAGAATGTATGAACCTGTTGAAGTGAAGCTAGTCCAAGAAAGTAGAAACACAAGCAAAGTGGTGCAAGAACTGAATTTGGAGATAGATCTGATTGTGGGTGAGAAGCAAAAGCCCATTTTTTGTTGCAAATTTTTTTCTTAATATTGTTTGGTTCAATGAACCCATATTTACATATAGTAAGTACAGAAAGAGGGAAAATTTTTGCAAACGAAACCAGAGTTCACATTTCGACGATAATTTGTAAATCTGAAGGTGGATTGTGGCTATTGGAAAAACTCATTTGGGAAATTTGAAAGTCACAATACTGAAATGGTGAAATTTTGGAAATTTTGAATGGAAAAGATGAGAAGAAAACCAATCCTTGGTTAAACCAATTGAAACAGTAAAATACTAGCCAATCCTTGGTTAAACCAATTTTTATATTCAATGTGGTTACCAGCCTCCGACAAAACAGTCATGGAAGAAGAGGCAAAGAGAGCCAGCAGCGGTGGTGGGGTTGGTAATTTGCTTACTGGTAACTGTTTCTTGCATGATTTGTTCGAAGTCTGGGCATGATTTGTCGTAGTAATCGGTAGTGAGCTTAGATTGGGAATAAGGAATGGAAGAGAGAGATGAAAGGAATAGAAGGAGAAGAACGAAAGGAGATGAGGCCATGGTTAGAGAGAGAAAGAGAGAGAAGAAGAAGGTGTGAAAACATGATTCCTCTGCAGCAAATGGTGAGGGTTTCGGAGAGAATGAAACAGGAAGGGGATGTCTATGGAGTCAAAGGGAAAACAAAGGCTGTTTTGGGTTTCTTTAGCTAGACCCGTTTGGATTGTCTTGACCCAAGTCCCGACCCACAATTGAATATTTTATTACAATGGGTATAATCGTAAACTACCCTCATTTTTAAACACTGTAATTCCCTCTGCCAAATTTTGAAAATGTAGGAGGTCAATTGCTCACTTTTTTAGTACAGATGTGCAAAGTGCTTTTGGCCCTTAGTACAGGGGTGCAATTAAAGTGTATTCCCCCCCCCCCCCCCCGCAAAAAAAAAGGGGGGGGGGGCTACAATCCCACCATTTTGGGTTGGGCTATAAGCAAGGAAATTTGTGTCCTATATTTTGCAATATGAAGTCATGTGATGGTACATGGCTTAATTTTCGTAAAAAAAAAAATAAAAATAAATGGCCAGGTAAAGGAAGGGTATAATTTGTCACATTTTAAATGTATGGGGATCAATGTGTCACAATTAAAAGTAGAAGGGTGCAAGGTATTATTTATCAATAGTACAAGGGAGCAAACTATAATTTCTCAAAAAATTAAATTTTTCTTCTTTCTTTTTTTGAGAGAATTACACTTTGCCACCCTAAACTATTGACTATTTTCACATTGCCCCCTCGTGGTTTCGATTGAATCAATATGCCCCCTAAATATTAGATTGTATCATATTACCTCCTTTTGTCGGTTGCTTCGACTGAAAAATGATGTTAGACTTGTTTTTTTTTTTATGTAGTATTTATCCTAAGCTGTTAACGTGTCTATAAGCATATCGGTAAAGTTTCCTGATTTTTCTCAACATATTTTAATTTTTATGAATTATTTTTAACATATAGTAAATAAAATTCACAATAAATAAAATATATTAAGAAAAATCATGAAATTTCACCGATATACCTGTAAACCCATTAGAAATCTATGATAAATACTGCATAGAAAAATAACAAGTCTAACAGTATTTGTTTTAGTAAAAAAACACAATTGGCAAACTGATAGCTATTAGTTATGTATAAAAAAATGCTTCCTCTATTCAATTTATGTATAAAAAATATTAAAAGCCTATTAACCATAGTAAATAAATGAAATGTACTATAAAAGAATCTTCATTTTTTCTTTAATGTTCATCCTCTAATCACTCTATTTATGGTTCGGTTCCATCTAGAGCTCCACAAGAAGGAAACTTGTGAAGTAGTTATTGGCTGACGAGACATTGACTACACTCCAAGAAGAGTTGAGGCTTGTGAGGCAAGAACAATAACAAATGAAGAAAGGACGAGAAGAAGAGAGGGTTGCTCTAGAAGAACAACGACTACAACTACTTAGTTTCCAAAAAAGATGATGGAGAGCTTCGAGAACCATCTTGGTAGTAGAATGCCATTTGATTCAGATGAAACTAAACCACCTAATGAGCTTTGATGAGCATTCACACTGATAGTCACTGTACTTTTGGATATTTTTGGTAAATTGTACTTGCAACCATATTATGGATTACACTTTGTCATTTAATCAGGTGATGAAACTTAACCTCTAACCACCTGATGAGACTTGAAGGGCCTTCACATTGATAGTCACTAGCCTTTTGGATATTTTTGATCAATTATATTGGCAAACATATTATGAATTATATTTTAATCTATAATATTCATTACTATATCATGGTTTAAACTTTGAATGGCATCTTTTGGATTCAATTTTGAAGGGTATTATGATTGTAGCATGTAGGATATATGATACAGGTTTTCAAAAACAGAAAAATGGTAAAACAATGTGCACCACTTGGAGTATTAGGGACGGTAATTACCATCGTTAAATGAACTCATGCAACAGTTTACTAGTGATAGTAATTATTGTCGCTAAAGGTATGAACAGCGACTGTATTTACCATCCCTAAATTCTAAGTTATAGGGACTAAATTTAATGTCAGTAGTAAATGTATAATAATAGCGTCAATTATTACCGTGGCCATTAGGCATGAACAGCGACTAAATTTACCATCCCTAAAAGTCTATGTTATAGGGACAGTATATACCGTCCCTAAATGTGTATAATAGTGTCAATCTTTACCATGCCTAAAAAAAATAGTTTTTGTTGGTATTACTTATTACCGTGCTTAAAAGTCTATGTTATAGGAATGGTTATTTGATTTATGGCGATAGTAATTTCCAGCGGTAAAAGTTAAACTAATAGCGACAGAACACCATTATTGTTGGTATAACTATTTAGTGGCGCCTTCAGCAGCAACAAAAATTTAGGGACGGAAATTCTGTTGCTAAAAGCCTTTAGCGACACTATTATGAGTTTTAACGACAGTATTTTACTGTCGATAAAAGTCATATTTTTTGTAGTGAAGAATGGGGTAATTTGTTATAATCCAATAGTTTATGGGTCACATTGATGCAATTGAAGCCATATGAGACATGTGAAAATGGCCAATAGTTCAAGGGGAAAAATGTAATTTCCTCCCCCTTTTTTTTAACTCTCTCCCCGGGATTATTTATGATTTAGGGTATTTAACACCTTTTTTGGATTAGATGGGAGATGTAAGGTTATGAATTGATGTAAAAAAGTAAGCAATAATTTAGGGGATTGGTAGCAATGTTGAGAATTGTTCAGCAAAATGGGCATTGGAAATTATTATCAAAATTAAAGATTATTAACTATTTTGGGAATTGGGGATTTTTTTTTTTTTTTAGGATTATTCATTATTTGGGAGATTGAGGATTACTCAGTAAATTGGGGATTATACATAATATTAGGGATTGTACGTAAAAATTTGGTACATTTCCCATAAAATTTGACAGTTCATGAGGGCAAAAATGGCCAATTAAGTGTACAGAGTTGCATGAAGGGAAATTTTCAAAATATGGGTTTATGTACGGAATTTTTGGATACTAAGAGAATATTGAGGAAAAATCCCCATTATTTTATGAAATTTTACTTAAAAAACAAACCACAAAAGTTACCATTTGATTATTGCATATGGCCATATGTAGCACGTGATTGGACGGATATAATATTAAATTAATGTTATTTTGGTTTGGTGATCTTAATTCGCTCGCCACAAGTAGCAAGCCATTTAGCTAAAAGCTATTTTAGATATGAGGTTGGCAAGTCCCTTGGAACCCTGTAAAAGGGCTGTTGCTCGCTACTTTGGCTAATTAGGAGCCAAATATAGGGAGGCCTTTGGAGTTGCTCTTAGACATATCCTACAATGAATTTAATGTTTGATGGGACAAGTAAGGAGATGATTTGATGTAAAAAAAAAAAAAAAGGTTTGAAATGATTTATATGGACAAAAATTGGTTATAAGTGATTGTTAACAAAAATGGTGATTATTAAAAAATATGGTGATTGGTGATTATGTGTAAAGTTGATGATTCTCTATATTTCGGATGATTGGTGATTGGTGATTTTTCAATTTTTTGGTGATTATTTGTAAATTTGGTGATTATATAAAAATTTGAAAATGAAATTCAAATATTTTGACCATTAAAAGGGCAAAAATGTCCATTTTTCTATACGGAACTTTACTCTTGTAATTGTTCAAATACCGACTCCGTTTCCGTAATTGATTAAAATCTCAGTAGAGATAAAATGCCCTATTTTTTTTTATTAAAAGGATATATATATATCATACTCTAGAACTTCAAAAATGTACTATATATATATATATATATATATGCTAAGATTAAGCAAACATAACTTTATTAATATTATCACCAATTTGAGTTGAATTAGCCAGAATCATCTCCAAGGAAAGGGAAACGTACCTTTGTTAACCGGCCTGTCCTATTTTACAAACAAAAAGAAAATAATTAAGAAGAAATTCATCCATATATATACAAGAGGAGGGCATAAGCGCACAGTTTCAATATTAATTTCTTATAATTCTACTGCTCAAGTAACTTCAAATAGAAGATATGATGGATGAAGCTAGGAATTTGTTTATGCATAAAAAAATCGGGTCATTAGATGGCCAGTAAATTATTTTTAATTAAATTATTTAATTCTAGCCAATGATAAATTGGCTAGAATTGGATTAGTTTTCAAGGAGTTCGAAACCAATCGGGAATGCATTGTTTTAAGGAGTTTGTTGCCATCCAAACTCTTCACTCTTGGAGGATGATTATCAAGCTAAAGAAGAAGACTTATCCGGATAGGAATAGATAGTAGTTGAAGATGATACAGCTTGAAGATAAAGATGAAACTTGATAATGAAGATGATCCAACAACTAGCAGAAGCCAACTAACAGACTGCCACTTAGAAGTCTATAAATAAAGGCCTGAAGACCAACAGACTTCTCTCTCTCTCAACACACATCGACTCAACCAATGAATTAGAGATCACCCATCTCTTTTACCCTAACTTAGGGTATGGGAGATTCCTTTTGTCTTTGATGCTACTTGGTCGCATGTGGCTCCGCATCGAAGGTTTCTTGATTCGAAGTACTTGTACGTGGTTCAAGAGGTAGCTCGAAGCTGTTCTTGGAGGAAGGTATTAGTTTTTGTTTCAAAGGGCTCGAGGGTAGTTCGAGCCGTACTGACGAACGTTTTATTTATGTGGTGGTTAGTTATTAATAAAGTTCATTTTACTTTTCGCTTCATCTCCACATTCTTCTTCTCCTCTTTCTTTGTTTTATTTTATCTTTATGCTCGAAGTTTGCTTATATTATTGTTAGGATTAATTGACTTGACCTGTTTTCCTAAAAAGTCCTCTTAATTGAGGCATTTGAATCCCATCACTTGATTTGATTTTAATATTTGATTCGAACCTCATCGATTCGATTCGAATTCCTAAAAGCGAAAAAAATGATCAACATTTTGGCACGCCCGGTGGGACAAGTCAAGTATAATGGCTCCTAACACTAGAAGTAAGCAAGTTGAATCCTCACAGGCCGACAATAAAATTGCTAATGGAGCTGGTCTCGAGTTTAGCGACTCAAAAACAGACCGCCCAGTAAGAGGAAATAATCCTTTTGCAAAGATGGAAGCAATACTTTTACAAACAAATACAATGTTTCAGCAAACAATCGCAAGACTAGAAGCTAATACACAGCAAATTAGTGTAAGGTTAGAATTAATCTAGCTCACAACAGACAGGTGAAATGCTGCAACAATTAATTGAAAGGTCAGAATAGCCCAAAGAGCCGATTGAGAATATACTGCCTTTGTTCGAAAATTTTGCGAATAATTTGTCAAGTCGAATAAAGACCAATACAGAAAAGACTATCGAAAGACACACGACTATGATCCTAGATAGATTACCCTCGGGGGGTAAAGGAACTTCTAAAGAATCATCAAAGCCCACTAGGCCATTGCTAGAAAATTTTTCTAGCAATATAGAAAGTCAAATAAAAATATCGAATGATGGTTTTGAAAGGAAAAACCATATTAAAGAGACACTCGGGAGGTACCATGAAAAAGAAATATTTATAAGGCCCGCTGAAAAACAAACGAAACTACCTATGCTAAACTCGGAGGGTACTATAGAGGTTTGAAGTGAAAATAGCATTGTTCGAACTGAACAAATTGATGGCCATAACAATGTACATGGTTGTGATGACCAAAGTAATGGTTATGATGGCCAAAATGATGAAAAAGATGGCCAAAATTTACTTGTTGATGTAGTATCCGTTGACCAAAAATGTAGCCAAAACCATAGAATTGATAACCAAAATTTGGTGGTTAACGAAATAGGTGATAGCCAAAAAATGGCCATAATTCAATTTTACATGAGTGGAAACATTTAGATGAACCAACCCATGTTGATTTTATTTTTAAGGAACCTCCACCAATCACTTTAAACCATCACAAAATTTTTTGTTATGTCAAAGAAGATGTTAGGTTCGAGCAAAGTAAGAAAACCACTTATCGTACATGGGTAATTTCAAATCCAAATTGGATTTGTGGAGCTCATCAAATTAGCATCAAAATGGATAGGCTAATCAAAATTTTATTGGTGAAGATTTTTTTCTCAAAAGTGATTAAGTTAATTCAACAACTTGGCCAAAATAATTGACCTCAATGTGGCCAAGTAAATAGCCAAACAAATGGCTAAGAAGTTTTTCAGTTTACTAGTATCCTGACAACTTGACTAGTTTTCTTAGGAAATTCATAATTAATTCTAAAAAAATTATTTATCAACTCCGTTTGTTTCTATGGCTTCTTAACTTATTGAAGTTGAACTTCACAAAATTGCATGTCATTTGAAGGTGGTTTGCATACCTCGAAGTAATTTTTTCTATAGTCTAACACGTGCTAGAAATTTCTGCTGCAGCGTGTACCCTGACTTGAGGGGTCATTCGAACCTACCTAGACTTGTCCAAAATTCATGAAATTTTTTACACATGTTCCCTTTCATGTCTATTTTCAATCTGTAAAATTTCATTGAAAAATATTTGTGGTTATTTTTTAAAAATTCGAACACCGCTAATAGGTCGATTCTGTCTTGCGTTTTCCAGCAAAGATAGCTGAACTTTAAGGGTACTTCGAACCTAGTTAGAGTGGCTCAAAAATTATGAAATTTTATGGACGAATTCATTGGCATGTGTATTTTTACTGTGCAAAATTTCAAAAAAAAAAAATTTCAAAGGATCATGAATTTATAAAGCCAATCATGGCTATTTTAATGTGAGTTCACGATTCAATTAAAGGGTTAAAAAATCATTCTAAAACCATGAGTTCAAAAAGCCAATCCGTGGCTATATTAGGATGAGTTCAAGGTGATGTTTTGATGGTTCCCTCAAAAATCAAGAGCAAGGTCAAAAATTAAAAAAAAAAACAAAAAAAAAAATGGCCATTTGATTCAACTCTTTTAAAAATTAATTCTCAATTTTTTACAAGAGTTCGGGGGGTATGTTTATGCATAAAAAAACCGGGCCATTAGATGGCCAGTAAATTGTTTTTAATTAAATTCTTTAATTCTAGCCAATGATAAATTGGCTAGAATTGGATTAGTTTTCAAGGAGTTCGAAACCAATCGGGAATGCATTGTTTTAAGGAGTTTGTTGCCATCCAAACTCTTCACTCTTAGAGGATGATTATCAAGCTAAAGAAGGAGACTTATCCGGATGGGAATAGATAGTAGTTGAAGATGATCCAGCTTGAAGATAAAGATGAAACTTGATGATGAAGATGATCCAACAACTAGCAGAAGCCAACTAAGAGACTACCACTTATAAGTATAGTCTATAAATAAAGGCCTGAAGACCAATAGACTTCTTTCTCTCAACACACATCAACTCAACCGATGAATTAGAGAGCACCCATCTCTTTTACTCTAACTTGAGGTATGTGAGATTCCTTTTGTCTTTGATGCTGCTTGGTCGCATGTGGCTCCGCATCGAAGGTTTCTTGATTCGAAGTACTTGTACATGGTTCGAGAGGTAGCTCGAAGCTGTTCTTGGAGGAATGTATTAGTTTTTGTTTCAAAGGGCTCGAGGGTAGTTCAAGCCGTACCGACGAACGTTTTATTTATGTGGTGGTTAGTTATTAATAAAGTTCATTTTATTTTTCGCTTCATCTCCACATTCTTCTTCTCCTCTTTCTTTGTTTTATTTTATTTTTATGCTCGAAGTTTGCTTATATAATTGTTAGGATTAATTGACTTGACATGTTTCCCTAAAAAGTCCTCTAAATTGAGGCATTCGAATCCCATCACTTGATTTGATTTTAATATTTGATTGGAACCTCATCGATTCGATTAGAATTCCTAAAAGCGAAAAAAATGATCAACAGAATTACAATAAAAGTTCACACACAAAGGAACAAAGAGATAACCTGCTTCGGCATCGGCAATGCCAATGCCTACATCGGATAATGAACCCCTCGATCGATTTTCAAAATAAATAAGAGTTACATGCATTACAATCAACTTGTTGTAGATGCCATTGCTGTATAGTAATGCACATATTTGAGCCACGTACAACTAGCTAGTACACACAGTAATTAAGGAAAACAATTAAGTCCTCGATCACTAATGTATTCAACCATTCTGATTATTATTTAAGGAGAAATAAGCCTACCAAATATAAGCAATATCCGTAAAAGATATCTACTATTGAATAATTATATGGTCGACGAACAATGAGGTAATATAGTCTTTCAAAACTCTTCCTGCGTTGGTGTATCCATCGTCGTACTTGTATATCACCTCTATCACACGTGTGAAGTTGACAACCCGCATCAAGGGATGCATTGAGATGGCAGCTGCTGGCCTAATAAGGTATTCCTCATTCACATCCTTCCGTGCATCTGAAACCCTTTTGAAAAACTCTTTTGTTACCTCCTCTTCTGAGAGATTATATTGCTTCATATAGCATTCCACGCCTGAAGCAACATGTCCCCTCTCTTGTTCAGCCTTCAAATTTTACATTTAAATAATTTAATTAATTAGTGGAAAAAATATATATATTATAATCATGAATAAAAATATAATCGTATATTCATTATATGTGAAGCTCTTACAATTTTAGAGCATGTAACCTTACCTTATGATTGGCTAGTTTTCAGAACACTAATTAATATATATATTGCATGTAACCTTACCTTATGGGACCTTATGTCATCCATGAGGCGAGTAATTATCAGTGAAGCTCTAACAATTTTAGGATTGGTTTGTAACCAATCATATGCCTTCTCTGTCACAATTTCTTCCATGCCCAAAAAGCTAGGACGATGCTGCTAGGAATTGTTGGCACGTATCCTTCACTAAGCCACTTGGCCTCAACGTAATAGCTTCTCACAATTTCTCTCAGCTGCTTATGACCAAACAAAGCCATACAAAATACACTTTTACAAATTAATTTTGAATTGATTAGTGGTCTTCTCACAATATTAAAATGACTTAATTAGTTATGCACAGAAACAATGAGGAAAAGGCAAGAGTTTTGATAAATCTGCTTACAGCTTCCTTGATGTACGTGATGGATACAATAGGATCCTCCCTTTTTGGTCATCTCTACTTTCAATTCATCATAATGATTTAGGAGTGCCCTGTATAAGACTTTCATGTGATCTGGGAGTTGATCAACAGCACTAGCCTCCCACCTATATATAGAGAAACTTGGTGTCAATTAATACATGTCGAGCATATATAGTGAAACTTGAGTAATTCTCACTGCACCCAAAAAAAAAAGAAGAAAATCTACCTCTGCATTGCATGTGTAAAACCTTGGAGTTCTTCAAGTGTACCGTATGCGTCATAAGTATCATCTAGAATTGACAACAAGGCTATGAGTTTAGTGGTTATGAGGCGAGCAAGAGAGCATTGAGGCTCAAAATATGCTCCTGCTACCCAGAAGTAGCACTCCACCACTCTGTCTCTTGCATAACAAAGCTTTGATGCCAAGTCCAACTCTTTCCACCACCTGCAACACATTCAATAATTAATTAATTTCTCTCTCTCTCTCTCTCTCTCTCTCATAGAAATATCAACAATTCTATTCAACCTTCTTTTTCTTCCTCCATAGTGTGTCTAACCAACTTGAAACGTGTATTTAATTTGAGAAACCAACCGTTAGATTAGAAGTTTTACTTATACGTATCATGCATGCAAAAGAGCAAATTGATCTAACGGTCAATTTAAATAAATAAATAAATAAAGAAAAAAAAAAAGACGACGTCCGGAACAATTTTTCATTATGTTTTACAATTTTTCTCAAAACTATGAAAAAACGACCGTTGGATCAATATTATTTTTTGTATGCATTTTATATATAAGCGGAACATCTAATCCAACAGTTGGTTAATTCTCAAAATACTTGTCTCAGATTAGATATACATGCGAGGAAGGAAGAAAATGAAGACTAAAAAGATAGGTTGAATGGATTTTTCCTAGAGTTAGATATATGTACATGTAGCCACAATATTTTAATGTGGCTTAGTTCTTGTTGGTGCAATAACTGTAGCATGTTGAAATCCAACTGTGCAAACTTGAGCAGTGATTCATTCCGAGACTCGTCCTCTTGATAGATAGAGATGAAATGTCTTGACTCAATTCTTGGAATGCCCTTGTGATAGGGTTGATTCAAGGCATGGATTACTTGTTTTGCTAAAGGAGGAGAGCTTATTTGGGTTGCCATGGACTCAAGGTGAGTAGTTGAGAAAGCAAGAGCTTCATCTAGAATATCCTCTCCATGTACCCTCAATTGAGTAGCTTCATACAAGCTTAGCATCCCCTTTACATCTTTAGTTAATGTTTCCTTGAACTTGCCATTGCTGTCCTTGAACTTCTCAAACACATCTGCTAATCACGATCCATTTTATTGTGTACTGGGTGAGTTAGCCGTGGTTTGCACGGGTGGTCAAAATGTGTTATCTTTTATGGGTTTATAAATAGCAAATTAAAGTACAAAATTGCTGAGTGCAATTTAATGTGACCACTTAATCATATAAGCCTGCTAGAGTTTTATGGCCATAGTGTTTTATCTATATTTTCGACAGTAGGAAGCCCTTCAAAGTTTAAATTACAAACTACCGAATTGTGCAAAATATTTTTTTTCTCTCTCTGTTATGAGGGCTTCCTACTTTGGAAAATTTTAGGCGGGTTTTACATAGAGCCACCCGCTGATCTCATGCACTCCTTTATAGCTCTTATTTTTCTTTGTCGGACCGCCAATCAATTGCAATAGTGCCGACCAGATATAGAAATTTGAAAGAGTAAATATCACAAGACACACTGATTACAAATTGATTGGAAAGAGCACAAATTGCAAAATTTGGATTGGAATGAGCAGAAATTGCAAAAATTGGAGTGGAAACAGCAGCAATTGCAATTACAATTGAAAATTACAATACGTGAATCCTCTCAATTACCACAACGAGAAGAGGGAAAGACACAGAGTGAAGGACACATAGTGGAGGCAAAATTGCAATTGATTGAAACAGTCAAATCAATCGTACCTGGAAGGAGTGGCAATTACAAATGATTTGGCATGAAATAGCAATTTGAGCTTGCAATAGCAAAAATTGAAATCAATTGAAGATTGAATATAGTAAAAATTGGCACGAAATAGTAAAATTTTAAAAAATTGAGCTGGCAAAAGCAAAAATTGAAATCAATTGAAAATTTTCCAACCATTTCAAAAAACCTTTTTTTTTTTTTTTTTGGTAAAATTGGGGGCCAAAGCCCAAACAAATCAACTGCATATAACCTTTTTATGATATGTATAGATATAGATTAGACAACTTTACGGACACTAGATAGTTTAAATTTAGGACCTGCTAGCTTGTAATTACATAGGAGAATTATTAATTTTTTATAGTTAATAGAAGTTTTAATCTTCCTATCAAATTCTTGAAAGTTATAATTCTGAAAAGTACCTCAGCTAGCTGATCATATGAAATGTTGGAATTTTAATTTCTATATCGATCCCCTTGTGGGAATTTTCAATCTTCGCTTTGTTTTACTTTTGGTACAATTGTTAAAAGGTGAATAGTAGTTTAAATTAAAAATAATAATTTTCAAAAAAATTCTTAAACATTGAGGGGCATTTTTATCATTTATAAAAAATAAATTTACTTATTCAAAACATGTGATTTTCACTTTGTTGAAAATAATTTAAAATATCAAGAAAAAATAATGATATGATTTTGACAAATTAAAAAAAGACCCATTTTCAATACAGGGGCAGTTTAATTGGCCATTATTAAGTTTTACAATGATTTTGCAAAACATATACTTCGAAGTTATATTTTGGCAAACTAATATGCCGTTGGATTAAATACTCCTTATAAATGTCATGCATGCCAAAACTCAAGTCGAACAGCCGGACACTAGTAG
>JAESVK010076550.1:0-22618 GCA_017140935.1 Hamamelis virginiana
TAATTAAAATAATAAACCAAAGAAAACCTACAACAATCAATTCAAAAGAAGGGTTTTCATTAGGATCATCCCCAAACCTCCTGTCATCATTACAAATATAATTAAAATAATAAACTTGAATATTGAGGGAAATCAGAATGGAGGATTGGGCTGGATTTGGGCTCACCATTTTTGGGCTGTTCAAATTTGGGTTATAAATATTTTTTTTTCGGGCCTGTTATATCTTTGGACTGGATTAATTTTAATGGACTTGGGCTGTAGTTGAAAGGTATATCTAATGGGAGCGGATAATGCAATGCCTTTGAACTATTTGTCCACCCAAACTATTTGTGATTTTTTACTGTTTTATGAAAAAATACATTGTTTTTAAGAAAACTAGCCACGTTATCCACTAGAAAACATCATTTTGAACAACTTTGTAGAAGAAAGTTTTTCCAAAATCTATCATTTAAGTATACTTTTTGACCATTTTTTATGAAATATTTTGTAAAACTTTCTTCTACAAAGTTGTTCAAAATGATGTTTTCTAGTGGATAGCGCGACTAGTTTTCTTAAAAACAATGTATTTTTTTTCATAAAACGGTAAAAAATCACAAATAGTTTGGGTGGACAAATAGTTCAAAGACGTTGCATTATCCTCTCTCATATCTAATATCTGGCTGAAAGAAGTGCCCCTGAAAATAAAAAAAAATTTGGATGCCCAAGGCGACCGCCTCTCCGGCCTCCCCTCAGGGCCGGCCCTGAGTGGTTGTTCTGCCATCTCCTCGGTCTCCGTGTCAGAGTCAGTCTCAAAAATATTTGACAAAGCTTCAGAATCTGATGCCATATCTGAATTTATCATAAGGTCATCCTCATCAGCTCATCCATCATTATTGGAAATTCTCTCTGAGCTCATCTGAATTGTCTAACCGAACGTATAAAATGTCTCCAGAGTTAAATCTGTCGATGGTAGTTTTTTCGAATTCTTCAACAGCCTTGGTATTATTTTCAACTTTGCTTTTAGCCTGTGCTTGAAGCAACTCAAGGTCCTGTACGAGTCTCAGAATATATGCAACAAGCACAATATGAAGAGGCTTATGTTTCTAACTTCTACTATCGTTTGCAACGATGATTGCCATCCCTTGAATTTCCCAATTAACAAAGATGGATTTGTTCACAAAATTATATGCAACAAGGATGACTCAGTCCAAATGATAAAAAGCAGACCCAAACGATTTCATTTTCAATTAGTACCATAAACCCTTAAGAATTTACCTAGTTATAAAATTGGACATACTCGGTTCCATTCTCATTTTTCAAAGCAACCCCCCCCTCCTCTAACAAGCACAATAACTGTTATGAAATAGACAAATGATTCGAGATTTTTTTATGACCACAACGAAATAATCAAATAAAATAAGAAAACAAGAAGAGATCAATCAATCACACAATGCACACACGATTTACGTGGTTCGACAAATAGCCTACATCCACGGGATAGCGACGACTAGAGAATTTCACTATGTGAAGAGAAGAGCTGTGCGGCTCAAGCGAATACAAAACCTAATCCGTGCTAAAGAAACCCTTCTAAATCCCTTATATACCGAAACCCTAATTAACATAAGCGAGTCGGGTCGAACCGCATGTTCAAATCGGGTAAGGTGAGGAAACCTCACCATTAGCCCATTAATCGGGTCGTCGGATCGCAAACGGGTTTTAATTCAAGACACCCACATAACAAATCTCCACCTTGGCTTGAATTCAATCAATCCTCTCTTAAAGAAACTCTCTATCGCCATCTCCACCTTGCCCCTTAGGGCATCCGCCTCATATATTGCAAACACCAATCAAGTCCAAGCAATGCTTGAACTTGAGTGTAGGAACTGGCTTGGTCATCATATCTGCTACATTATCTGCGGTACCAATCTTATTTACCTCAATCTGGCCCTGAGAGACAATATCTCTCACAAAATGATATCTGACATCAATGTGCTTAGTTCTCTCATGATACATCTGATTTTTTGTCAAATGTATAGCACTCTGACTATCACAATAAACAACAGTAGCACCCTGTTGCAAACCAAGCTCGCCAAGTAAGCCTCTCAACCAAATAGCCTCTTTCACTGCCTCAGTCACAGCCATGTACTCGGCCTCTGTAGTGGATGAGGCAACTGTAGTCTGTAATGTTGCCTTCCAACTCACAGCACAACTCGAGAGAGTGAAAACGTAACCTGTCAGAGATCTCCTCTTATCATGATCGCCAGCATAATCAGAATCAACGTAGCCAACAGCACCACTATCTCTGCAACTCCCAAATACCAAACCAGTATTAGTAGTACCCTTCAGATATCGAAATATCCATTTCACAGCCTGCCAGTGTCCCTTGCCAGGATGTCCCATATATCTACTCACAACACTAACCGCTTGTGTAATATCTGGACGAGTGCAAACCATGGCATACATAAGGCTCCCAATTGCACTAGCATATGGAACACGCGACATGTGCTCCTCCTCCTCCTCTGTCTGCGGTGATAACTCTGCTGAAAGTCTGAAATGAGCAGCAAGTGGAGTGCTCACAGGTTTAGAATCCTGCATCCCAAAACGCTCAAGTACCTTCTCAATATAACTCTTTTGTGATAGGTACAACTTGTTTGCCTTTCTATCCCTGCGAATCTCCATGCCCAATATTTTCTTTGCTGCGCCCAAGTCTTTCATCTCAAAATCACCACGGAGTTGAGCCTTTAACTCGTTGATCACAGACATATCTTTGGCTGCAATAAGCATGTCATCAACATATAACAACAGATACACAAATAAACCATCTGAGAGCTCCCTGAAGTAAACACAACTGTCATGCTCACTTCTAGAGTAACCATGGTCCAACATAAACATGTCGAAACGCTTATACCACTGTCTAAGTGATTGTTTCAGCCCATACAAAGATTTCTGAAGCAGACAAACATGGTCCTCTTTTCCCGAAACAGAAAACCCCTCAGGTTGATGCATATAAATCTACTCCTCAAGCTCACCATGTAGAAAAGCTGTCTTGACATCAAGCTGCTCTAGCTCTAAGTCAAACATAGCAACCATAGCAAGCAACAAGCGAATAGAGCTATGCTTCACAACTCGTGAGAATACCTCATTGAAGTCCACACCCTCTTTCTGACTATAGCTCTTTGCCACTAAACGTGCCTTGTATCTAGCATCTTCCACACCTGGAATTCCATTTTTTTCTTGAAGACCTATTTGCATCCTACAATCTTCTTGCCCTTTATTGGTTTCACAAGCTCCCAAGTCTGGTTCTTTTGGAGAGATTCCATCTCCTCATTCATAGCGATAGTCCACTTTCCAGAATCACTACCCGTGACAGCTTCACGGTATGTAGAAGGCTCTTGAAACTGAACGGTCTTTGCCACAGTCAATGCATAAGCAACCATGTCTGCATAACCGTACTTTTGAGGTGGTCTAATCTGCCTCCTCACTCGATCTCGAGCCAAACTGTACTGCTGCTCTTGTGATGCATCTTCTACCTCACTAGAATCTTGCACCTTTTCCTCAATAGACTGAACTGGAGTATTTCCTATGTCTTTCCCAGAAGTGTCGCACTTTAGCTCCACCTGTTCACTAATACCACGATTTCTACCTGCATCGACAGACTCCTTTCTCGGGTGAAGCATATAAGTTTCATCAAAAGTAACATCTCTACTAATAAGAAACTTGGGTGACTTAGGATCAGGACACCATAATCTATACCCTTTCACCCTAGATGCATAACCCAGAAATATACATTTCTTAGCTCGAGGTTCTAATTTTCCCTCATTAACATGAGCATAAGCTGGACAACCAAAAATTTTTAAACTAGAATAATCAGCAGGAGTACCAGACCATACCTCAACAGAAGTCTTACACTCAATAGCAGTCGATGAAGACCGATTCACCAAGTAGCATGCCGTGGAAACTGCCTCAGCCCAAAATTCTTTACCCAAGCCAGCATTAGAGAGCATACACCGAGACCTTTCCAAAAGTGTTCTGTTCATGCGTTCTACTACACCATTTTGCTGAGGAGTTTTTCTAACTGCGTGATGCCTAGCAATCCCCACATTCTTGCAGAACTCATTAAACTCCCCTAAACAGAACTCCAGACCATTATCAGTTCTCAGCCGCTTGATCTTCTTCCCAGTCTGATTCTCAATCATAACTTTAAACTGCTTAAAGGTAAGAAAAGCTTCATCCTTGGTCTTCAACAAATAAATCCAAACTTTTCTTGAGTAGTCATCAATTAAGCTCATAAAGTACCGAGCACCACCATTTGAAGGAACACGAGAGGGACCCCATAAGTCAGAATGAATATAGTCCACTGTACCCTTGGTTCTGTGGATTGCCGTATTGAATTTAAGCCGCTTCTGTTTCCCGAAAACACAATGTTCACAGAAGTCTAAATTTCCTGTTTCTGACCACCAAGCAGACCCTGTTTACTCAAAACTGTCATACCCCTCTCACTCATATGCCCTAAGCGCATATGCCACAGTCGAGTAGTGTCTGAATCTGAATCTGCAGATGAGGAAACTGCTGCAGCACCTATAATTGTACAGCCTTGAAGCACATAAAGGGTACCAACCTTTTTCCTATTCATCACAACCAAAACACCTTTGCAGACCTTAATAACTCCACCTTCAGCAGTATACCTGCAACCAAGTGAATCAAGAGAACCCAAAGAAATAAGGTTTTTCTTCAAATCTGGTACATGTCGAACGTCTGACAAAGTCCTCACTATACTGTCATGCATCTTGATTTGAACCGTTCCAATTCCAACAGTTTTACAGGGCATGTCATTCCCCATCAAAATTGTACCACCATTCACCGACTGATATGTCGCAAAATAATCCCGATTAGGACACATGTGGTAGGAGCAGCCCGAGTCAAGTATCCACTCATCTTGTGAGTGTGCAGCACAAACAGCAACTGAGAGAACATATTCTGATCCATCTGAATGATCTTCAGCAACCCCAGCAACACCTTTATTACCTTCTCTTTTCTCCTTCTCTTTGAGTTTTGGACAGTCTCGTACGAAGTGACCCGGTTGACGACAATAATTGCACTTGCCCTTTTTCCCTTTAGACTTCGACCTAGAACGGCCTCTGCCTTTAGAATTCGAAGAGTCTTTTTCCTTCGTTCTCCCTCTAACAAACAGACCATTTGCTTGATCCTCGCTCCTATTGGTAGACACCTTCTTCCTCAACTCCTGAGAGCGTAAGGACGCCTTAACATCCTCCATAGATATGGTATCGTTCCCATGGAGCATAGTTGTAACGAAGTGCTCATAAGAAAAGGGTAAAGAACACAGTACAATCAGTGCTTGATCCTCATCATCAATATTTTTTAAATCCATAACAATTTTATTGAATTCGTTAAGATGTTCTTTAATAGATGTACCTTCTTTCATCCGAAGAGTGTAAAGGTGTTGTTTCAAGTACAACCTGTTCGTGAGAGATTTAGTCATA
This sequence comes from Hamamelis virginiana, assembly GCA_017140935.1. Taxonomy (NCBI): domain Eukaryota; kingdom Viridiplantae; phylum Streptophyta; class Magnoliopsida; order Saxifragales; family Hamamelidaceae; genus Hamamelis; species Hamamelis virginiana. The sequence continues at coordinate 5,481 of JAESVK010076550.1, forward strand.
TAAATACTCTCCAACTTGAGCCACAAACCAGCAGCGGTAGTCACATATGCAACCTCCAGCAAAACCTCATCCGCCAAGCACAACTGAATCGAACTAAGTGCTTTGATGTCAAGCTTTACCTTATAGTCCTCTGACATCGCCGCGGGAAGCTTCTCCTTCCATTCCAGGGCTTTGTACAAACCCTGTTGAACCAACAGAGCACGCATCTTCACGCGCCATAGACTGAAACTGATCTGCCCATCGAACTTCTCTACTTCATACTTCGCAGCCATTAGAACAAAAAATCTCAATTGCAAAACCTAAGCTCTGATACCAGTTTGTTATGAAATAGACAAACGATTCGAGATTTTTTTATGACCACAATGAAATAATCAAATAAAATAAGAAAACAAGAAGAGAACAATCAAACACACAATGCACACACGATTTACGTGGTTCGGCAAATAGCCTACATCCACGGGGTAGCGACGACGAGAGAATTTCACTATGTGAAAAGAAGAGCTGTGCGGCTCAAGCGAATACAAAACCTAATCTGTGCTAAAGAAACCCTTCTAAATCCCTTATATACCGAAACCCTAATTAACATAAGCGAGTCGGGTCGAACCGCATGCTCAAATCGGGTAAGGTGAGGAATCCTCACCATTAGCCCATTAATCGGGTCGTCGGGTCGCAAACGGGTTTTAATTCAAGACACCCACATAACAATAACGAAAACCTACCATAAAATACATTTCCATTAAGTAATGAAACCTAGTGCTGAAATGTTATACCCTTTTTTTTTTTCTTGAAAGGAAAGGTTTATGTGGTTTTCTTAGGAAACTCCCTCCTAGCACCCTGCATAAGCAATAATTAAAGAGAATATACAAGGGAAAAGAAAAAGATAAGAAAGAATAATCTTCTTTCTCGAGAGAGTGATCCTTAGTGACATTATCTCAGTAGGTGTTGCGAGTAGTTCTTCCCTCTGTATATAATTATTGTGTTCTCTTCGTGAATGTCAAGCACAATTCCTCTGCTCAATCTTGCCAGTTCAGCAGCAATCTCCTTGACCTCGTCCGGTGGGAATGTCTTCACCGCCACCTTCAGAGTCTGGTGTTTCTTCCAATGCAAGTGCATGTTCAGAATTACACCCTTAGGATATTCAAAATGTAGAAGTGCTCTTCTGGTGTCAATATCTCTGGATCATGGGTTGTTTCTGATGACTCTGATGGTTCAATCTTCTTCAAACCCTCAACAATCCTCTCTTTTTTTCGAGCCTGGAAAAGGAGCAATCAATATTAACTCATATATAAAAAGGAAGAGGGAAAAGAATAATTAGATTTGTTCAAACACATCAATTAATAAATTTAGCTTAATAATATGCACTGACAGAATAATATCAGCTAATAAATTAACTTCACAATATGCTGTGACAGTATATAAATAAACAAATAAAAAAAAAGAAAGAAAATTCAATCTGTATTATTTTGAAGAAAAGAAGTCAATTTTATATATTGATTGATGCATTTCAATTTTCAAGTAAAACAGCAACAGGTTCAATCTCTTTTCCACATAGGAGTAGAAGAATTGTCCAACACATCATGAAAATAATATTTCCAACATGTATGTCAATACAGTTTAGAAATACTATCGAAAATGCTGGCAAGTTCAAAAAATACTTGTAAAAAAGTCTAAAAATATATTCCAACTGTAACCACGATTTCTAAATTTTCTTAAAAATTTTTGAAAAAGGGAAAGACCGGTGATCCCGTATACGAAATTGTTGTTTGCTCACAGAGAGGTATGGCCACACCTTACCATGACAAGACAACAATCCAGATTATTGCCAACTCGTAGAGAGGTGGGGCCCCACCTCATTTTGAGTAAACAATAACCCTGTATATTAGATTACCAACACTGATAAAAAAATTCATAGTATTCCACAAACAGTATTAATTACAAAAAATAGTTTCAAATTAAAGTAATTATTTTCGTAAAAAAAAAAAAATTATTGAACTTTAAAATGGTAATTTTTTATTAAAAAAAATCATTTCATTCCAAAATGGCAACAGTTTAAAAAAATATTAATTTTGAGGGGTATAAACATCCCAAAATGTTTTAATCATAAATAATAATAGAGTTTAAAAAAAAAAAAAAAGAATTTCTGAAAATTCAATCATAGAAATACCATACAGTAAAAAAAAATTCTATATTTTGAATACAAAGTCCCGAATTATTTTTTCGATAAGAAAATACTATGAACTTTCAAAAAATAATTTCCCAAGGAGAATTGATAGAATGGGGGATACATGTTCGATTTTTAGGACCTGCAGAGGAGGGCATGAGACAATCTAAAAAATCACATTGAACAGAATCATTACAAAAATGGAGGTTATCTGGAGATGAAAATCTAAAGTTAAATGAATCTATGACAAAGAAACGAATTCCAGATTTTTTGATAGGGTGGCTTTACCAAGATGTAGGACAAATTTACATAGGAACCTAAAGATGGAGGAGGGTAGCATGAAAGAAGATCCTAGGTGGATCTCGACTTAATTGATTAGATTATTCCCCCATCTTTATTTGCTTAGAGGCGGAGGTCTTGACTGTTCAGTTTATGACCAAAAGCCTATAGCAAGCCCTACAACTGAGATCATGGCAATGTTGATTGAGAGACCATTTCTAGTAAATAAAAAATAAGAGGCGATATGCGGAATGGAGAGGGACAAGGCTACAGGTCCTAATGGTCTCTCGATCGCAGTCTAAAAAAGATTGGTGTGATATTTTGAAAGAGGAACCTTTGAAAGTCTTTAAGGAGTTTCACTCTTATGGGACGATCAATAAATGCATTCAATTTTTATAAAAAAAAAAGTCATAAGATTCTATCCATGTCATCAAACATAAATGATAAACAATATTATATAGATAGAAAATATTATTTATAATAGCGTGTGGCTGCACCAAGGAATCCATCCTGACTGCCTATGTAACCCGAGCTCAAAGGGAACAAGCCAAACGTACTTCCTAATAATGCAAATTCGAAACAACCGGCACTAATATATAAATACATGTGTACTTACACAAAATTGCATTCACAACTCACCTAATCAATAATAGATTAGGTTAATACAATGAATATCACATCATAAAATATAGTCATTTTACGATGCCAACTTTAATTGAAACACTCCCTGACAGATAATTCCATTATTCCTAAGCACTCCAAACTATCCATTCAATCTCTATTATTTCTGTTAATATTGATTGTCAAATCGATCAGTCAGGAAGGCTGCAACTCTTGTGATTTCCCCAACTTGTAGGAAAACTTAGAGTAAGATCCTATGGATGAATGAGAGCAGGGAGAGGGAGGATCCTAGGTTTATCTAGGCCAAGTTGTCTAGGTTTTCCAATTCAATTTATTCCAACACAAAAGATGGAAAGGGTTTGAGGGGTTAAAGGCACAAATTAATGTTCTCGAACCGGAAAACAAGAGATTGAGGATTGAGAGGCTGTTTGAGGAAGAGGAAAGGCCACATGCAATCTTTGATGTTGGAGTACAAAGGGCCCCAAATTTGATTTTATACCGATATCAATAGACCATGTTTTCTGAAAGATTTTGAAAGGGAATACTTAAAAGGTCGTTGAGTAAGTCCTATTGTCAACTTTAACAGTTCCAAAGAAAATAATGCCTTGGCCACCATAACCTCCAAAGTTTTTTGTTAACATATATTAAGAATTCATTTTAGTTCGAAAATACTAACCATAAAAGATCACATTGATAGGAAAATCATTTTTTTTCTTTTTTTACTATCAAAAACGCTGGCAAGTTCAAAAAATACTTGTAAGAAAGTCTCAAAATATATTCCAACTGTAACCACGATTTCTAAATTTTCTTAAAAATTTTTGAAAAAGGGAAAGACCGGTGATCCCGTTTATGAAATTGTTGTTTGCTCACAGAGAGGTATGGCCACACCTCACCATGACATGACAACAATCCAGATTTTTGCCAACTCATAGAGAGGTGGGGCCCCACCTCATTTTGAGTTAACAATAACCCCGTATATTAGATTACCAACACTGATAAAAAAAAATTCATAGTATTCCACAAACAGTATTAATGACAAAAAATAGTTTCAAATTAAAGAATTCATTTTCGTAATTTATGAAAAAAAAATCGCTGGACTTCAAAATGGTAATTTTGTATAAAACAATAATTTCATTCCAAAATGGCAACAATTTAAAAAAATATTAATTTTGAGGGATATAAACATCCCAAAATGTTTGAATCATAAATAATAATAGAGTTACACAAACAAACATATTATCAACCAAACAAATAATAAATTTAATCAACATGTGATATACTAATAAATCTGAAGAAAAAAAAATCAATAAACATGAAAAACCAAAGAAATTTAAGACAGAGAGCTTTTAAACCCAAGCGCATAAGATTTATATCAAGAAGAAAACAATCATTAAACATAAATAATAATAATAATAATAATAATAACCCAATAATTTTAAGACAGGGAGCTTTTAACCCAAGCACATCAAATATAAATCAAGGGAAAAAAAAGAACTTACACCATTTAACCATGTTGTTTCCTCACCTCATTCGACTTTCCTCGGCATCGATCACAACCTTCTACCTATTTCGGCAAACATAGCTTCATTACATTATGTCAAAATTCTTCAATACACAAAAACCTAAATGTGAGGTGAGGGGCTGAGATTGAGAGAGGAAGAGGGGGACATGTAGAAGAGTGGATGTGGGTGAAATTATGGCCGTGTGAGTATGCAAATTAAGAAAAAAAAACAAAATCAATTAGCTTAAAACCCAAAAAATGCCTACATTTCAAGCATTTAGACTAATAAATCTAAAAATAATTAATAAACAAAATAAATAATTAAATAGAAAAAAAAAGAATTTTAAGATGGAGAGTTTTTAAAACAAAACGCATCATATTCACATCAAGGAAAATAAAAAGTTACTCACATTTGTCGGCCATGTTGTCTTCTCTCCTCCTTCAACCTTCCTCCGCATCAATGGCAAAATTGCACCAGTTTGGTAACCTTGCACCAATTTCGAAGATAATATATAAAACTCTTTATTAATTTTTAGTATTTTACAGGACACAAGAGAGAAAAAAAATTAAAAAGAAAAATGAAAAAAAAAAAAGCAAAAAGAAGAATTACTTGTGGGCTGTAGCAACGATGCTTCCATTATCATGTGTGATGGAGGATGAGTGTTGGTGTTGGTGAGAGAGAGTGGGAAACCTTCAAACTACCATGAAGGCATGTGTTACCTACAAAAAAGACTCCGATGCTCAAGTCAGTGAGACCGTATAGAAATAGAGAAATTAACTTTTGAGAGAGGGAGAGAATTCCGTACCTTGTTATCATAAAATCCATGCATAAAAAGAGGGAAAAAAAATCAAAGCACAAAATAAAATCAATATAAAAATTAAAATAAATTAAAATGTTAAGAAAGAAAAATCAATATAAATGAGAAATAAAACAAAAATCTCCCTGCTTGCTATGGAACGATCCGAAACCTGTTTCCAAATGAAGATAATTAAAATTTTCAGCTCATGACAAAATCAAGTACAGCAAGGTAATGGTAAATAAACTGTTGCTATCTCTAACAACCTTCTTTTCTTTGGATTGCTTGGCCCTACCTCCTTGCGAACAGTAAAACCAGAAAGAAACGCTGCACTAGCAGAAGGATTCCTAGCAATCTCAACCAATTGTTGTAAAGATTGAGGAGATCCAGGTCTTCTCGCAAGCTGCAATTCAGAACCACTTATTAATCTCATAGACATTAACCACTTACTAACCTAAGAGATATTAACATCAGAATATAACCACAAACAATATAAATAATGAATGAATTTGTACTTTTGCCATGGAAATAACGAGATTAGGAAGTTCTGAGACTCTAACTCTCGATTCCTGAACCAATAAGGTCTGGAGGAGAGAAATCTGTAGCAGCTTCTGCACATTAAACATGACTGCTTAGCTATATATGCATCAGGCATAACATAAATCCTAAGATTGTGGGGCTGAGATTGAGAGAGGAAGAGGGGAACATGTAGAAGAGTGGACGTGGGTGAAATTGTGGCCGTGTGAGTAATCAAATTAAGAAAAAAAAACAAAATCAATTAGCTTAAAATCCAAAAAATGCCTACATTTCAAGCATTTAGACTAATAAATCTAAAAACAATTAATAAACAAAATAAATAATTAAATAGAAAAAAAAAGAATTTTAAGATGGAGAGTTTTTAAAACAAAACACATCATATTCACATCAAGGAAAAAAAAAGTTACTCACATTTGTCGGCCATGTTGTCTTCTCTCCTCCTTCAACCTTCCTCGGCATCAATGGCAAACTTGCACCAGTTTGGCAACCTCACACCAATTTCGAAGATTATATATAAAACTCTTTATTAATTTTTAGTATTTTACAGGACAAGAGAGAGAAAAAAAATTAAGAAGAAAAAAAAAAGCAAGAAAAAGAATTACCAGTGGGCTGCAGCAACGATGCTGCCATTATCATGCGTGATGGAGGATGGGTGTTGCTGTTGGTGTTGGTGAGAGAGAGTGGGAAACTGTCAAACTCCACCATGAAGGCATGTGTTACCTGCAAAAAAGACTCCGACGCTCAAGTCAGTGAGACTGTATAGAAATAGAGAAATTAACTTTTGAGAGAGGGCGAGAATTCCGTACCTTGTTATCATAAAATCCATGCATAAAAAGCTTCAACATAAAATAAATACATATTTATAAAAGAAAATAAAATAAATAAAATCAAGAACGAGAAGAGATGAAAAACATAAAGCAAATAAAATCAATATAAATAAATGAGCAAAAAAAAGTAGTAAAATAAAATCAAAAAAGCAAAAGCACCAGTGAGAAGGAGACCTCTTTACTTTTACTCATAATGTGCATGCCATGTGTCCACATAATCAAGGGAGAATTGATCCTATGGATTCCATCCTCATATTTGTATTTTTATGGACCCATGTTGGTCCATGTCTATGTCCATGTATTCACATATCCATGTGACTACATAACCAAGGGAGAATTGATCCTAGGGATTCCATCCATGTGACTACATAACCAAGGGAGAATTGATCCTATGGATTCCATCCCCTTATTTGTATTATTATAGACCCATGTTCCCTTGTTCATGTTCATGTCCGTGTGTTCACATATCCATGTGACCACTTGAATATGGCACATGGCATGATATGAATGAAGGTAAGAAGGAACTCCCCTCATTATTGAAAACGTAAGTATCATCCAACAAATAATAATAGTAAATCAATATGAAAATTAAGCAAATAAAATAAATGAGTAAAAATATAACAAGTTGTATAAAAAAATTAAAGAACGGAAAAAAACAAAAGACACCAAAACATAAAGAAGATACTTCTCTCTTCACTGGTGAAAAGGAGACATCTTTACTCTTACTCATAATGTGACATGTGTCCACATAATCAAGGGAGAATTGATCCTATGGATTCCATCCCCATATTTCTATTATTATGGGCCCATGTCGGTCCATGTCTATGTCCATGTATTCACATATCCATGTGACTACAAAACCAAGGGAGAATTAACCCTACGGATTCCATCCATGTGACTACATAACCAATGGCGAATTGATCCAGCTGATTCCATACCTGTATTTGTATTATTATAGACCCATGTTCCCTTGTCCATGTCCATGTCCGTGTGTTCACATATCCATGTGGCCACGTGAATATGGCACATAGCACGATATGAATGAAGGTGAGGACGAACTCCCCTCATTAGTGAGAAGCTAAGTATCATCCAACAAATAATTATAGTGAATCAATATGAAAATTATGACAAAAAAAAGCAAATAAAATAAATGCCATAAGATGAAATGAAAATATGGAAAGATGAAGAATTAGTACATATGAATAAAATAACAAAAGCAAAAGCCATAACATAAAATCAATAAAGCAAAGGATGTAAAGATATATCAAAGAAATATAGCCCTATTGGGTAAGCTACCACTTCTTTTTTCTTACTTTAATAAACAGAAAAAAGTGAAAGTTTTGAATGTGCGGAGTATTAATAGTAACTATCAAAACTCTGGACTATCAAAAAGTGTGAATTTTTTTCACTTTCTTGCTTTGAGAGGTGAAAAACAAGAAGTGGTAGCTTATAACTTAACGGAGTGATATATAGAAAGCAAAAAAACAAAATAAACCTGCAAAATTAAAGTAATAAATTCATAGCAAGAAAATACGAAAATAGAAGAAAAAGACAACATATAAAAAGAGGGAAAAAAATCAAAGCACAAAATAAAATCAATATAAAAATTAAAATAAATTAAAATGTTAAGAAAGAAAAATCAATATAAATGAGAAACAAAACAAAAATCTCCCTGCTTGCTATGGAACGATCCGAAACCTGTTTCCAAAGGAAGATAATAAAAAATTTCAGCTCATGACAAAATCAAGTAGAGCAAGGTAATGGTAAATAAACTGTTGCTATCTCTAACAACCTTCTTTTCTTTTGATTGCTTGGCCCTATCCTCCTTGCTAACAGTAGAACCAGAAAGAAACGCTGCACTAGCAGAAGGATGCCTAGCAATCTCAACCAATTGTTGTAAAGATTGAGGAGATCCAGGTCTTGTCGCAAGCTGCACTTCAGAACCACTTATTAATCTCACAGACATTAACCACATACTAATTTAAGAAATATTAACATCATAATATGACCAAAAACAACATAAATAATGAATGAATTTGTACTTTTGCCAAGGCATCAACGAGATTAGGAAGTTCTAACACACTAACTCTCGATTCCTGAACCAATAAGGTCTAGAGGAGAGAAATTGCAAACTCTGTAGCAGCTTCTGCACATTAAACATGACTGCTTAGCTATATATGCATCAGGCATAACATAAATCCTAAGAGTAATATTTCCTATACGTACTATTCCTTCCAGCATCAATAAGCTTTGCCATATGCATGCTGTATTCTGCGAGGTTTAACAAGTCCTTGCGAATAGGCCCAACAATTATATCTGTATTGAAATTCCTCTCCTCATCAGAGTAAATAACCTGAAAAAGGGAAAGATAAACTAAAGTAAAATAAAGAAACAAAACAATCATATCAAGAACAGTAATGAAAGGTCATGTAACATCCAAAACATGGCTTAGTTGTTAGTAAGATATTTCCAGCTGCCTCAGTATAGTAGTATGGTTTCATCATATTGTAGCCAAATGGAGGCATAAAACAGATAATATCTACTATATATGAATGTTGAACAACTTCAATACCAGTTGAGAGAATTCCTTCCACTTCCCAAACTCGATCTATGAGAAGAGATGTTGGTTTTACTTCCCTCATATCCAAGCCAAGGTTCTTACAAAGTACCTAAAAAAACAAAAATAGAGGGGAAGGAGATGAGATGCAGAAAGAAATAGTACCATAATTTAGTTAAACCTTTGAAACCAAATTAAAGAACAGTATTTGTATACCTCAATGTCAAACTTGAGATTCATTTCCAGATTTGGCAATGCATAAATTTCAGCAAGTAAGCCAAGAATCGCCGTGGTCCAAGGATTGGGAGGTCCTATAAGCAGGACTGCTTTCGCATGGTTCCAAAATCTGCAACAGGTTCTCACTGGTAAATCACAAAAAGCAACTGAGAGCAAACAGACCCACCTCTTAATCGAAAATAGCTATGAGGTAAATGGAATCACTGCAATCATGAGGCCCTTCTCGTATGCCTGGCTCGACACAAAATGTAAATAGTATTATAAAAAAAAGACCATCAAACCAGGTGAAAATCAAGAAAAGGTAACAAGTATCAATAACCACACAGAGAGGCTAACAATGGGTTGTCAAAGCAAAAATAAAAAATAAAGTTAAAAAATATTACCTCTGTTATCAAAGATTTCGGATCTATTTCTCGAGCCCGGAGAACTTGATTTCCACACAAAGAAGGTGCTAGCAAGAGTTTAACCTAAACTAAGTATATTACAAAGACATTAGGAGAAATCTAATCATACCTTTTCATCACCATGTACTGCTCCAATATCTTTGTTGGAATAATCAAGATTTCCTTCCACTTCCCGAACTCGATCTATGAGAAGAGATGTTTGTTTTACTTCATTCATATCCACGGCAAGGTTCTTAAAACGTACCTAAAAACACAAAATAGAGGGGAAGGAGATGAGATACAGAAAGAAATAGTACCATAATTCAGTTAAATCGTTCAAACCAAATTAAAGAACAGTATTTGTATACCTCAATGTCAAACTTGAGACCCATTTCCAGATTTGGCAATGCATAAATTTCAGCAAGTAAGCCAAGAATCGCCATGGTCCAAGGATTGGGAGGCCTATAAGCAAGACTGCTTTGGCATGGTTCCAAAATCTGCAACAGGTGTACACCGGTAAATCACAAAAAGAAACTGAGAGCAAATAAACCCATCACCAAATCGAAAATAGCTTTGAGGTAAATGGAATCACTTTAATCATCAGGCCCTTCTCATATGCCTGGCTCGATACGAAATGTAAAAAGTATTATAAAAAAAAAAAAACCACAAAACCAGGTGAGAATCAAGAAAAGGTAACAAGTATCAATAACCACACAGAGAGGCTAACAAGGGACTGTGAAAGCAAAAATAAAAAATAAAGTTAAAAAATATTACCTCTATTATAAAAGATTTCGGATCTATTTCTCGAGCCCTGAGCACTTGATTTCCACAAAAAGAGGGTGCTAGTAAGAGTGTAACCTAAACTAAGTATATTACAAAGACATCAAGAAAAATCTAATCATACCTTTTCATCACCATGTACTGCTCCAATATCTTTGTTGGAATAATCAGGATTTCCTTCAACTTCCCGAACTCGATCTATGAGAAGAGATGTTTGTTTTACATCCTTCATATCCATGCCAAGGTTCTTAAAAGGTACCTAAAAACACAAAATAGAGGGCAGGGAGAGGAGATATAGAAACAAATAGTACCATAATTCAGTTAAACCTCTGAAACCAAATTAAAGAACAGTATTTGTATACCTCAATGCCAAACTTGAGATTCATTTTCAGATTTGGCAATGCATAAATTTCAGCAAGTAAGCCAAGAAACGAATCTATGAATCCATGACAAGAAACGAATTCCAGATTTTTTGATAGGGTAGCTTTACGAAGATGTAGGACAAATTTACTTAGGAACCTAGAGACGGAGGAGGGTAGCATGAAGGAAGATCCTAGGTTGATCTCAACTTAATTGATTAGATTTTTTCCCCATCTTTATTTGCTTAGAGGTGGAGGTCTTGACTGTTAAGTTTCTAACCAAAAGCCTATAGCAAGCCTTTTCTTTAGGTGATCGAGAGAGACCATTTGATCGAGAGAGACCAAAGATTGGTGTGATATTTTGAAAGAGGAACCTTTGAAAGTCTTTAAGGAGTTTCACTCTTGTGGGACGATCAATAAATGCATTCAATTTTTACAAAAAAAAAAAAAGTCATAAGATTCTATCCATGTCATCAAACATAAATGATAAACAATAATATATAGATAGAAAATATTATTTATAATAGTGAGTGGCTGCACCTAGGAATCCATCCCGAACTGCATACGTACCCTGAGCTCATTGGGAACAAGCCAAACGTACATCTTAATAATGCTAATTCAAAACAACCGGCACAAATATATAAATACATGTGTACGTACACAAAATTGTATTCTCAACTCTCCTAATCAATAATATATTAGGTCAACACAATGAATATCACATTAAAAAATATAGTCATTTTGCGATGCCATCTTCAATTGAAACGCTCTCTAACAGATAATTCCATTATTCCTAAGCTCACCAAACTATCCATTCATTCTCTATTATTTCTATTAATTTTGATTATCAAATTGATCAGTCAGGAAGGTTGCAACTCTTATGGTTTCCCCTACTTGTTGGAAAACATAGAGTAAGATCCTATGAATAAAAGAAAGCAAGGAGTGGGAGGAACCTACGTTTATCTGGGCCAAGTTGTCTAGGTTTTCCAATTAAATTTATTCCAACACAGAAGATGGCAATGGTTTGAGGGGTTGAAGGCACAAATTGATGTTCTCAAATCGGAAAACAAGGGATTGAGGATTGAGAGGCTGTTTGAGAAAGAGGAAAGGCCACATGCAATATTTGATGTAGAAGTACAAAGGGCCCCAACTTGATTTTATACCGATATCAATCGACCAAGTTTCTTGAAAGATTCTGAAATGGCATCCTGAAAAGGTCATTGAGTAAGTCTCATTGTCAACTTGAACAGTTTTAAAGAATAGAATGAGGGATACATGTTCGATTTTTTAGGACCAGCAGAGGAGGGCAAAGAGATAGTCTAAAAAATCACATTAAATAGAATCATTATAAAAATGGAGGTTATCTAGAGAAGAAAAACTAAAGTCAAATGAATCTATGACAAAGAAATGAATTCCAAATTTTTTGATAGTGTGGCTTTATCAAGATGTAGGATAAATTTACTTAGGAACCTAGAGACGAAGGAGGGTAGGATGATAGAAGATCCTAGATCGATCTCAACTTAATTCATTAGATTTTTCCCCCATCTTTATTTGCTTAGAGGTAGAGGACTTGACTGTTAAGTTTCTAACCAAAAGCCTGTACCAAGCCTTTTCTTTAGGTGATACACGATAGAGTGGATTCTATTCTACGACATTGACGAAATAGATCAATGCCCTACTATGGAGAGGATGGCATTGTCGATCGAGAGACAATTTCTAGTAGAGGAAACACAAAAGGCGATAGGTGGAATGAAGAGGGACAAGGCTTCAGGTACTATTGGTCTCTCGATTGCAGTCTACAAAAGATTGGTGTGATATTTTTAAAGAGGAACTTTTGAAAGTCTTTAAGGAGTTTCACTCTAGTGGGATGATCAATTAAAGGATTCCATTTTTATAAAAAAAAGTCCTAAGATTCTATCCATGTCACCAACCATAAATGACAAACAATATTATATAGATAGAAAATATTATTTATAATAGCTTGTGGCTACACCTAGGAATCCATCCAGAACTGCCTATGTAACCGGAGCTCAAAGGGAACAAGCCAAACGTACTTCTTAATAATGCAAATTCGAAACCACCGGCACTAATATATAAATACATCTGTACATACACAAAATCGCATTCACAACTCACCTAATCAATAATATATTAGGTCAATACAATGAATATCACATCATAAAATATAGTCATTTTACGATGCCAACTTTAATTGAAATGCTCTCTAACAGATAATTCCATTATTCCTAAGCATTCCACACTATCCATTCAATCTCTATTATTTCTATAAATATCGATTGTTAAACCGATCAGTCAGGAAGGCTGCAATTCTTGTGATTTCCCCTACTTGTAGGAAAACTTAGAGTAAGATCCTATGGATGAAAGAGAGCAGTCAGAGGGAGGATCCTAGGTTTATTTAGGCCAAGTTGTCTAGGTTTTCCAATTCAATTTATTCCAACATATAAGATGGCAAGGGTTTGAGGGGTTAAAGGCACAAATTGATGTTCTCGAATAAGAAAACAAGGGATTGAGGATTGAGAGGCTGTTTCAGGAAGAGGAAAGGCCACATGCAATCTTTGATGTAGGAGTACAAAGGGCCCCAACTTGATTTTATACCAATGTGAATCGACCAGGTTTCTTGATAGATTCTCTAAGGGCATCCTTAAAAGGTCATTGAGTAAGTCCCATTGTCAACTTCAAGAGTTCTAAAGAAATTAATGCCTTGATTGCCATGACCGCCAAATGTTTTTGCTAAAATATATCAAGAATTCATTTCAGTTCGAAAATACTAACCATAAAAGATCACATTGGTAGGAAAATCATTTTTTTTTTACTATCGAAAACGCTACTATGTTAAAAAAATACTTGTAAGAAAGTCTAAAAATTTATTCCAACTGTAACCACGATTTCTAAATTTTCTTAAAAATTTTTGAAAAAGGGAAAGACCGGTGATCCCATCTACGAAATTGTTGTTTGCTCATAGAGAGGTATCCTCACCATGACAAGACAACAATCCATATTATTGCCAAACTCGTAGAGAGGTGGGGCCCACCTCATTTTGAGTAAACAATAACCCCGTATATTATATTAGGGATAGGTTCACCTAACACCTTATTTTGACACCCTAAATAACACCCCTCATTAACCGTTGGATCAAACTCAATCAATGGATAATAATAGAAACTGACTTATCTACAATTAAACTAACCCACTCTCACCCTTTCTCTCTCTATACCCATGCCCCATTCACGAAGGAGACCCTCTGCCTTCCTCAATCCTCCCGACCTCGACTGTCACTCCGTCAACGGCCAACCATTGTTGCCGTCACCGACAAATGTCCAAGGCCCTCTTATCACTCACTGAAAATTTTGAGGTCCCAAATACTGAAAAATCATATATTCAAAATTTCATTTTACCCTTTTCTTTTTGTACACGTTCTCAGCAACCAAACAGAGGGTAATTGAAGATAGAATCCATGGAGGAATTAGATGGCTTAATCAAACTGTTAAACAAAGGCGTGGAACGTGTTTATAAGTACTCCAGAGTTTCTTGTTGTAATCCTATGAGAGCCCATTATGCCTCGAAGCTTCAAGAATTGGATGATTCTATTCTTAGGTTCTTTAATATAAGTATTCAAGCACAACAAACAAACAAGGGAGATCAGAGAAAGCAAATGAAACTTGCAATCTGATCAAAGAATTTGAAAACAATGCTATACAATTCTTGATCTCAGTACAATTACTAGAACAAGCAACCCAAATGCTAATGAAACAGAGGAATTTAGAGAGAAGAAAAACAAAACCCAGATCAGAAAATTAATGTACAAGCTCAAATCTAATGAGAAATTAAACTCAAGCAGACCGATCACGGGTTTTCTTACTCTTTTTCTTTTTCTTTTTCAAGTGATCAGAGAAAAAGAACCCATCTCAGATTTCATTGAATTTCTTGAGCAAGAACAAGATCTGATGCACAAAAGGTAATAAAGGTTAAAGAGAGAGAAAAAGAGAGAAAGAGAGAGGGAAGGAGAGGTCCCGAGTTGAATATGAAGCAAACTCTCTCACTAGCTTATGGGTGGTTGAAATTTGAAGAAAAAAAATCAAAATTGAAGACATGGGTCTATTACCTTTGTTGCTAATGATGGCGATGAACAAGCTAAAGAAGAAAAATTAAAAGGGAAGAGAGTGTGTGTTGGTGCTAGAGAGAGAGTTTTGGCTGCCGGCAGATTCACAGTCGACACCGGAGGATTGAGGAAGGCAAAGGGTCTCCTTCGTGAATGGAGCGTGGGTAGAGAGAGAGGGGGGGTGAGAGTGGGTTGGTTTAATTGTGATTAAGTCAACTTATATTATTGGCCGTGGATTGAGTTTGATCCAATGGTTGATGAGGGGTGTAAAAATAAGGTGTAAAAATAGGGTGTTAGGTGAACCTATCCCATTAGATTACAGCACTGATAAAAAAATTCAAAGTATTCCACAAACAGTATTAATTACAAAAAATAGTTTCAAATTAAAGAATTCATTTTCGTTAAAAAAAAATAAAAAAAATCGTTGAACTTTAAAATGGTAATTTTGTATAAAAAAATTATTTCATTCCAAAATGGCAACAGTTTAAAAAAATATTAATTTTGACGGATATAAACATCCCAAAATGTTTTAATCATAAAGAATAATAGACTTAAAAAAAATAAAAAAAATAAAAAAAAATTCTAAAAATTCAATTATAGAAATACCATACAGTACCAAAAAATTCTATATTTTGAAAACAAGTCCCAAATTTTATTTTCAATAACAAAATATTATGAACTTTCAAAAAATAATTTCCCAAGGAGAATTGATAAAATGGGGGATACATGTTCGATTTTTTAGGACTTGCAGAGGAGGGCAAAGAGATAGTCTAAAAAATCACATTGAACAAAATCAGTACAAAAACATTACAAAAATGGAGGTTATCTAGAGATGAAAAACTAAAGTCAAATGAATCTATGATAAAGAAACGAATTCCAGATTTTTTGATAGTGTGGCTTTACCCAGATGTAGGACAAATTTACTGAGGAACCTAGAGACGGAGGACGGTAGCATGAAAGAAGATCCTAGCTCGATCTCGACTTAATTGATTAGATTTTTCCCCATCTTTATTTGCTTAGAGGTGGAGGTCTTGACTGTTAAGTTTCTAACCAAAAGCCTATGACAAGCCTTTTCTTTAGGTGATACAAGATAGAGTGGATTATATTCTTCTACATTGACAAAATAGATCATTGCCCTACTACTGAGAGCATGGCATTGTCGATCGAGAGACAATTTCTAGTACAGGAAACACAAGAGGCGATAGGTGGAATGAACAAGGACAAGGCTACAGGTACGTACTAATGGTCTCTCGTTCGCATTCTACAAAAGATTGGTGTGATATTTTGAAAGAGGTACTTTTGAAAGTATTTAAGGAGTTTCACTCTAGTGGGATGATCAATAAAAGCATTCAATTTTTATAAAAAGAAGTCCTAAGATTCTATCCGCGTCATCAAACATAAATGATAAACAATTTTATATAGATAGAAAATATTATTTATAATATTGTGGCTGCACCTAGGAATCCATCTTGAACTGCTTACGTACCCCGAGCTCATAGGGAACAAACCAAACGTACTTCTTAATAATGCAAATTCAAAACAACCGGCACTAATATATAATACATGTGTACATACACAAAATCGCATTCACAACTCACCTAATCAATAATATATTAGGTAAATACAATGAATATCACATCATAAAATATAGTCATTTTACGATGCCAACTTCAATTGAAACTCTCTATAATAGATAATCCAATTATTCCTAAGCACTCCAAACTATGCATTCAATCTTCATTATTGCCATTAATATTGTCAAGTCGATCAGTCAAGGAGGCTAGAATTCCAAATTACTTGCGATTTGCCGACAGGTAGGAAAACTTTTACTAAGATCCTAAGGATAAAGGAGATCAGGGAGAGTGAGGATCCTAGGTTTATCTCGATTAATTTTTCTAGGTTTTTGGTTTCAGTTTATTCCAATAGAGAAGATAACAAGGGTTTGAGGGTTAAAGGCATCAATTGATGTTTTCTAATCG
>JAESVK010076551.1:0-22614 GCA_017140935.1 Hamamelis virginiana
TAATTAAAATAATAAACCAAAGAAAACCTACAACAATCAATTCAAAAGAAGGGTTTTCATTAGGATCATCCCCAAACCTCCTGTCATCATTACAAATATAATTAAAATAATAAACTTGAATATTGAGGGAAATCAGAATGGAGGATTGGGCTGGATTTGGGCTCACCATTTTTGGGCTGTTCAAATTTGGGTTATAAATATTTTTTTTTCGGGCCTGTTATATCTTTGGACTGGATTAATTTTAATGGACTTGGGCTGTAGTTGAAAGGTATATCTAATGGGAGCGGATAATGCAATGCCTTTGAACTATTTGTCCACCCAAACTATTTGTGATTTTTTACTGTTTTATGAAAAAATACATTGTTTTTAAGAAAACTAGCCACGTTATCCACTAGAAAACATCATTTTGAACAACTTTGTAGAAGAAAGTTTTTCCAAAATCTATCATTTAAGTATACTTTTTGACCATTTTTTATGAAATATTTTGTAAAACTTTCTTCTACAAAGTTGTTCAAAATGATGTTTTCTAGTGGATAGCGCGACTAGTTTTCTTAAAAACAATGTATTTTTTTTCATAAAACGGTAAAAAATCACAAATAGTTTGGGTGGACAAATAGTTCAAAGACGTTGCATTATCCTCTCTCATATCTAATATCTGGCTGAAAGAAGTGCCCCTGAAAATAAAAAAAAATTTGGATGCCCAAGGCGACCGCCTCTCCGGCCTCCCCTCAGGGCCGGCCCTGAGTGGTTGTTCTGCCATCTCCTCGGTCTCCGTGTCAGAGTCAGTCTCAAAAATATTTGACAAAGCTTCAGAATCTGATGCCATATCTGAATTTATCATAAGGTCATCCTCATCAGCTCATCCATCATTATTGGAAATTCTCTCTGAGCTCATCTGAATTGTCTAACCGAACGTATAAAATGTCTCCAGAGTTAAATCTGTCGATGGTAGTTTTTTCGAATTCTTCAACAGCCTTGGTATTATTTTCAACTTTGCTTTTAGCCTGTGCTTGAAGCAACTCAAGGTCCTGTACGAGTCTCAGAATATATGCAACAAGCACAATATGAAGAGGCTTATGTTTCTAACTTCTACTATCGTTTGCAACGATGATTGCCATCCCTTGAATTTCCCAATTAACAAAGATGGATTTGTTCACAAAATTATATGCAACAAGGATGACTTAGTCCAAATGATAAAAAGCAGACCCAAACGATTTCATTTTCAATTAGTACCATAAACCCTTAAGAATTTACCTAGTTATAAAATTGGACATACTCGGTTCCATTCTCATTTTTCAAAGCAACCCCCCCCTCCTCTAACAAGCACAATAACTGTTATGAAATAGACAAATGATTCGAGATTTTTTTATGACCACAACGAAATAATCAAATAAAATAAGAAAACAAGAAGAGATCAATCAATCACACAATGCACACACGATTTACGTGGTTCGACAAATAGCCTACATCCACGGGATAGCGACGACTAGAGAATTTCACTATGTGAAGAGAAGAGCTGTGCGGCTCAAGCGAATACAAAACCTAATCCGTGCTAAAGAAACCCTTCTAAATCCCTTATATACCGAAACCCTAATTAACATAAGCGAGTCGGATCGAACCGCATGTTCAAATCGGGTAAGGTGAGGAAACCTCACCATTAGCCCATTAATCGGGTCGTCGGATCGCAAACGGGTTTTAATTCAAGACACCCACATAACAAATCTCCACCTTGGCTTGAATTCAATCAATCCTCTCTTAAAGAAACTCTCTATCGCCATCTCCACCTTGCCCCTTAGGGCATCCGCCTCATATATTGCAAACACCAATCAAGTCCAAGCAATGCTTGAACTTGAGTGTAGGAACTGGCTTGGTCATCATATCTGCTACATTATCTGCGGTACCAATCTTATTTACCTCAATCTGGCCCTGAGAGACAATATCTCTCACAAAATGATATCTGACATCAATGTGCTTAGTTCTCTCATGATACATCTGATTTTTTGTCAAATGTATAGCACTCTGACTATCACAATAAACAACAGTAGCACCCTGTTGCAAACCAAGCTCGCCAAGTAAGCCTCTCAACCAAATAGCCTCTTTCACTGCCTCAGTCACAGCCATGTACTCGGCCTCTGTAGTGGATGAGGCAACTGTAGTCTGTAATGTTGCCTTCCAACTCACAGCACAACTCGAGAGAGTGAAAACGTAACCTGTCAGAGATCTCCTCTTATCATGATCGCCAGCATAATCAGAATCAACGTAGCCAACAGCACCACTATCTCTGCAACTCCCAAATACCAAACCAGTATTAGTAGTACCCTTCAGATATCGAAATATCCATTTCACAGCCTGCCAGTGTCCCTTGCCAGGATGTCCCATATATCTACTCACAACACTAACCGCTTGTGTAATATCTGGACGAGTGCAAACCATGGCATACATAAGGCTCCCAATTGCACTAGCATATGGAACACGCGACATGTGCTCCTCCTCCTCCTCTGTCTGCGGTGATAACTCTGCTGAAAGTCTGAAATGAGCAGCAAGTGGAGTGCTCACAGGTTTAGAATCCTGCATCCCAAAACGCTCAAGTACCTTCTCAATATAACTCTTTTGTGATAGGTACAACTTGTTTGCCTTTCTATCCCTGCGAATCTCCATGCCCAATATTTTCTTTGCTGCGCCCAAGTCTTTCATCTCAAAATCACCACGGAGTTGAGCCTTTAACTCGTTGATCACAGACATATCTTTGGCTGCAATAAGCATGTCATCAACATATAACAACAGATACACAAATAAACCATCTGAGAGCTCCCTGAAGTAAACACAACTGTCATGCTCACTTCTAGAGTAACCATGGTCCAACATAAACATGTCGAAACGCTTATACCACTGTCTAAGTGATTGTTTCAGCCCATACAAAGATTTCTGAAGCAGACAAACATGGTCCTCTTTTCCCGAAACAGAAAACCCCTCAGGTTGATGCATATAAATCTACTCCTCAAGCTCACCATGTAGAAAAGCTGTCTTGACATCAAGCTGCTCTAGCTCTAAGTCAAACATAGCAACCATAGCAAGCAACAAGCGAATAGAGCTATGCTTCACAACTCGTGAGAATACCTCATTGAAGTCCACACCCTCTTTCTGACTATAGCTCTTTGCCACTAAACGTGCCTTGTATCTAGCATCTTCCACACCTGGAATTCCATTTTTTTCTTGAAGACCTATTTGCATCCTACAATCTTCTTGCCCTTTATTGGTTTCACAAGCTCCCAAGTCTGGTTCTTTTGGAGAGATTCCATCTCCTCATTCATAGCGATAGTCCACTTTCCAGAATCACTACCCGTGACAGCTTCACGGTATGTAGAAGGCTCTTGAAACTGAACGGTCTCTGCCACAGTCAATGCATAAGCAACCATGTCTGCATAACCGTACTTTTGAGGTGGTCTAATCTGCCTCCTCACTCGATCTCGAGCCAAACTGTACTGCTGCTCTTGTGATGCATCTTCTACCTCACTAGAATCTTGCACCTTTTCCTCAATAGACTGAACTGGAGTATTTCCTATGTCTTTCCCAGAAGTGTCGCACTTTAGCTCCACCTGTTCACTAATACCACGATTTCTACCTGCATCGACAGACTCCTTTCTCGGGTGAAGCATATAAGTTTCATCAAAAGTAACATCTCTACTAATAAGAAACTTGGGTGACTTAGGATCAGGACACCATAATCTATACCCTTTCACCCTAGATGCATAACCCAGAAATATACATTTCTTAGCTCGAGGTTCTAATTTTCCCTCATTAACATGAGCATAAGCTGGACAACCAAAAATTTTTAAACTAGAATAATCAGCAGGAGTACCAGACCATACCTCAACAGAAGTCTTACACTCAATAGCAGTCGATGAAGACCGATTCACCAAGTAGCATGCCGTGGAAACTGCCTCAGCCCAAAATTCTTTACCCAAGCCAGCATTAGAGAGCATACACCGAGACCTTTCCAAAAGTGTTCTGTTCATGCGTTCTACTACACCATTTTGCTGAGGAGTTTTTCTAACTGCGTGATGCCTAGCAATCCCCACATTCTTGCAGAACTCATTAAACTCCCCTAAACAGAACTCCAGACCATTATCAGTTCTCAGCCGCTTGATCTTCTTCCCAGTCTGATTCTCAATCATAACTTTAAACTGCTTAAAGGTAAGAAAAGCTTCATCCTTGGTCTTCAACAAATAAATCCAAACTTTTCTTGAGTAGTCATCAATTAAGCTCATAAAGTACCGAGCACCACCATTTGAAGGAACACGAGAGGGACCCCATAAGTCAGAATGAATATAGTCCACTGTACCCTTGGTTCTGTGGATTGCCGTATTGAATTTAAGCCGCTTCTGTTTCCCGAAAACACAATGTTCACAGAAGTCTAAATTTCCTGTTTCTGACCACCAAGCAGACCCTGTTTACTCAAAACTGTCATACCCCTCTCACTCATATGCCCTAAGCGCATATGCCACAGTCGAGTAGTGTCTGAATCTGAATCTGCAGATGAGGAAACTGCTGCAGCACCTATAATTGTACAGCCTTGAAGCACATAAAGGGTACCAACCTTTTTCCTATTCATCACAACCAAAACACCTTTGCAGACCTTAATAACTCCACCTTCAGCAGTATACCTGCAACCAAGTGAATCAAGAGAACCCAAAGAAATAAGGTTTTTCTTCAAATCTGGTACATGTCGAACGTCTGACAAAGTCCTCACTATACTGTCATGCATCTTGATTTGAACCGTTCCAATTCCAACAGTTTTACAGGGCATGTCATTCCCCATCAAAATTGTACCACCATTCACCGACTGATATGTCGCAAAATAATCCCGATTAGGACACATGTGGTAGGAGCAGCCCGAGTCAAGTATCCACTCATCTTGTGAGTGTGCAGCACAAACAGCAACTGAGAGAACATATTCTGATCCATCTGAATGATCTTCAGCAACCCCAGCAACACCTTTATTACCTTCTCTTTTCTCCTTCTCTTTGAGTTTTGGACAGTCTCGTACGAAGTGACCCGGTTGACGACAATAATTGCACTTGCCCTTTTTCCCTTTAGACTTCGACCTAGAACGGCCTCTGCCTTTAGAATTCGAAGAGTCTTTTTCCTTCGTTCTCCCTCTAACAAACAGACCATTTGCTTGATCCTCGCTCCTATTGGTAGACACCTTCTTCCTCAACTCCTGAGAGCGTAAGGACGCCTTAACATCCTCCATAGATATGGTATCGTTCCCATGGAGCATAGTTGTAACGAAGTGCTCATAAGAAAAGGGTAAAGAACACAGTACAATCAGTGCTTGATCCTCATCATCAATATTTTTTAAATCCATAACAATTTTATTGAATTCGTTAAGATGTTCTTTAATAGATGTACCTTCTTTCATCCGAAGAGTGTAAAGGTGTTGTTTCAAGTACAACCTGTTCGTGAGAGATTTAGTCATATAAATACTCTCCAACTTGAGCCACAAACCAGCAGCGGTAGTCACATATGCAACCTCCAGCAAAACCTCATCCGCCAAGCACAACTGAATCGAACTAAGTGCTTTGATGTCAAGCTTTACCTTATAGTCCTCTGACATCGCCGCGGGAAGCTTCTCCTTCCATTCCAGGGCTTTGTACAAACCCTGTTGAACCAACAGAGCACGCATCTTCACGCGCCATAGACTGAAACTGATCTGCCCATCGAACTTCTCTACTTCATACTTCGCAGCCATTAGAACAAAAAATCTCAATTGCAAAACCTAAGCTCTGATACCAGTTTGTTATGAAATAGACAAACGATTCGAGATTTTTTTATGACCACAATGAAATAATCAAATAAAATAAGAAAACAAGAAGAGAACAATCAAACACACAATGCACACACGATTTACGTGGTTCGGCAAATAGCCTACATCCACGGGGTAGCGACGACGAGAGAATTTCACTATGTGAAAAGAAGAGCTGTGCGGCTCAAGCGAATACAAAACCTAATCTGTGCTAAAGAAACCCTTCTAAATCCCTTATATACCGAAACCCTAATTAACATAAGCGAGTCGGGTCGAACCGCATGCTCAAATCGGGTAAGGTGAGGAATCCTCACCATTAGCCCATTAATCGGGTCGTCGGGTCGCAAACGGGTTTTAATTCAAGACACCCACATAACAATAACGAAAACCTACCATAAAATACATTTCCATTAAGTAATGAAACCTAGTGCTGAAATGTTATACCCTTTTTTTTTTTCTTGAAAGGAAAGGTTTATGTGGTTTTCTTAGGAAACTCCCTCCTAGCACCCTGCATAAGCAATAATTAAAGAGAATATACAAGGGAAAAGAAAAAGATAAGAAAGAATAATCTTCTTTCTCGAGAGAGTGATCCTTAGTGACATTATCTCAGTAGGTGTTGCGAGTAGTTCTTCCCTCTGTATATAATTATTGTGTTCTCTTCGTGAATGTCAAGCACAATTCCTCTGCTCAATCTTGCCAGTTCAGCAGCAATCTCCTTGACCTCGTCCGGTGGGAATGTCTTCACCGCCACCTTCAGAGTCTGGTGTTTCTTCCAATGCAAGTGCATGTTCAGAATTACACCCTTAGGATATTCAAAATGTAGAAGTGCTCTTCTGGTGTCAATATCTCTGGATCATGGGTTGTTTCTGATGACTCTGATGGTTCAATCTTCTTCAAACCCTCAACAATCCTCTCTTTTTTTCGAGCCTGGAAAAGGAGCAATCAATATTAACTCATATATAAAAAGGAAGAGGGAAAAGAATAATTAGATTTGTTCAAACACATCAATTAATAAATTTAGCTTAATAATATGCACTGACAGAATAATATCAGCTAATAAATTAACTTCACAATATGCTGTGACAGTATATAAATAAACAAATAAAAAAAAAGAA
Organism: Hamamelis virginiana; assembly: GCA_017140935.1. Lineage (NCBI taxonomy): Eukaryota > Viridiplantae > Streptophyta > Magnoliopsida > Saxifragales > Hamamelidaceae > Hamamelis > Hamamelis virginiana. The sequence continues at coordinate 6,922 of JAESVK010076551.1, forward strand.
AGAAAATTCAATCTGTATTATTTTGAAGAAAAGAAGTCAATTTTATATATTGATTGATGCATTTCAATTTTCAAGTAAAACAGCAACAGGTTCAATCTCTTTTCCACATAGGAGTAGAAGAATTGTCCAACACATCATGAAAATAATATTTCCAACATGTATGTCAATACAGTTTAGAAATACTATCGAAAATGCTGGCAAGTTCAAAAAATACTTGTAAAAAAGTCTAAAAATATATTCCAACTGTAACCACGATTTCTAAATTTTCTTAAAAATTTTTGAAAAAGGGAAAGACCGGTGATCCCGTATACGAAATTGTTGTTTGCTCACAGAGAGGTATGGCCACACCTTACCATGACAAGACAACAATCCAGATTATTGCCAACTCGTAGAGAGGTGGGGCCCCACCTCATTTTGAGTAAACAATAACCCTGTATATTAGATTACCAACACTGATAAAAAAATTCATAGTATTCCACAAACAGTATTAATTACAAAAAATAGTTTCAAATTAAAGTAATTATTTTCGTAAAAAAAAAAAAATTATTGAACTTTAAAATGGTAATTTTTTATTAAAAAAAATCATTTCATTCCAAAATGGCAACAGTTTAAAAAAATATTAATTTTGAGGGGTATAAACATCCCAAAATGTTTTAATCATAAATAATAATAGAGTTTAAAAAAAAAAAAAAAGAATTTCTGAAAATTCAATCATAGAAATACCATACAGTAAAAAAAAATTCTATATTTTGAATACAAAGTCCCGAATTATTTTTTCGATAAGAAAATACTATGAACTTTCAAAAAATAATTTCCCAAGGAGAATTGATAGAATGGGGGATACATGTTCGATTTTTAGGACCTGCAGAGGAGGGCATGAGACAATCTAAAAAATCACATTGAACAGAATCATTACAAAAATGGAGGTTATCTGGAGATGAAAATCTAAAGTTAAATGAATCTATGATAAAGAAACGAATTCCAGATTTTTTGATAGGGTGGCTTTACCAAGATGTAGGACAAATTTACATAGGAACCTAAAGATGGAGGAGGGTAGCATGAAAGAAGATCCTAGGTGGATCTCGACTTAATTGATTAGATTATTCCCCCATCTTTATTTGCTTAGAGGCGGAGGTCTTGACTGTTCAGTTTATGACCAAAAGCCTATAGCAAGCCCTACAACTGAGATCATGGCAATGTTGATTGAGAGACCATTTCTAGTAAATAAAAAATAAGAGGCGATATGCGGAATGGAGAGGGACAAGGCTACAGGTCCTAATGGTCTCTCGATCGCAGTCTAAAAAAGATTTGTGTGATATTTTGAAAGAGGAACCTTTGAAAGTCTTTAAGGAGTTTCACTCTTATGGGACGATCAATAAATGCATTCAATTTTTATAAAAAAAAAAAGTCATAAGATTCTATCCATGTCATCAAACATAAATGATAAACAATATTATATAGATAGAAAATATTATTTATAATAGCGTGTGGCTGCACCAAGGAATCCATCCTGACTGCCTATGTAACCCGAGCTCAAAGGGAACAAGCCAAACGTACTTCCTAATAATGCAAATTCGAAACAACCGGCACTAATATATAAATACATGTGTACTTACACAAAATTGCATTCACAACTCACCTAATCAATAATAGATTAGGTTAATACAATGAATATCACATCATAAAATATAGTCATTTTACGATGCCAACTTTAATTGAAACACTCCCTGACAGATAATTCCATTATTCCTAAGCACTCCAAACTATCCATTCAATCTCTATTATTTCTGTTAATATTGATTGTCAAATCGATCAGTCAGGAAGGCTGCAACTCTTGTGATTTCCCCAACTTGTAGGAAAACTTAGAGTAAGATCCTATGGATGAATGAGAGCAGGGAGAGGGAGGATCCTAGGTTTATCTAGGCCAAGTTGTCTAGGTTTTCCAATTCAATTTATTCCAACACAAAAGATGGAAAGGGTTTGAGGGGTTAAAGGCACAAATTAATGTTCTCGAACCGGAAAACAAGGGATTGAGGATTGAGAGGCCGTTTGAGGAAGAGGAAAGGCCACATGCAATCTTTGATGTTGGAGTACAAAGGGCCCCAAATTTGATTTTATACCGATATCAATAGACCATGTTTTCTGAAAGATTTTGAAAGGGAATACTTAAAAGGTCGTTGAGTAAGTCCTATTGTCAACTTTAACAGTTCCAAAGAAAATAATGCCTTGGCCACCATAACCTCCAAAGTTTTTTGTTAACATATATTAAGAATTCATTTTAGTTCGAAAATACTAACCATAAAAGATCACATTGATAGGAAAATCATTTTTTTTCTTTTTTTACTATCAAAAACGCTGGCAAGTTCAAAAAATACTTGTAAGAAAGTCTCAAAATATATTCCAACTGTAACCACGATTTCTAAATTTTCTTAAAAATTTTTGAAAAAGGGAAAGACCGGTGATCCCGTTTATGAAATTGTTGTTTGCTCACAGAGAGGTATGGCCACACCTCACCATGACATGACAACAATCCAGATTTTTGCCAACTCATAGAGAGGTGGGGCCCCACCTCATTTTGAGTTAACAATAACCCCGTATATTAGATTACCAACACTGATAAAAAAAATTCATAGTATTCCACAAACAGTATTAATGACAAAAAATAGTTTCAAATTAAAGAATTCATTTTCGTAATTTATGAAAAAAAAATCGTTGGACTTCAAAATGGTAATTTTGTATAAAACAATAATTTCATTCCAAAATGGCAACAATTTTAAAAAATATTAATTTTGAGGGATATAAACATCCCAAAATGTTTGAATCATAAATAATAATAGAGTTACACAAACAAACATATTATCAACCAAACAAATAATAAATTTAATCAACATGTGATATACTAATAAATCTGAAGAAAAAAAAATCAATAAACATGAAAAACCAAAGAAATTTAAGACAGAGAGCTTTTAAACCCAAGCGCATAAGATTTATATCAAGAAGAAAACAATCATTAAACATAAATAATAATAATAATAATAATAATAACCCAATAATTTTAAGACAGGGAGCTTTTAACCCAAGCACATCAAATATAAATCAAGGGAAAAAAAAGAACTTACACCATTTAACCATGTTGTTTCCTCACCTCATTCGACTTTCCTCGGCATCGATCACAACCTTCTACCTATTTCGGCAAACATAGCTTCATTACATTATGTCAAAATTCTTCAATACACAAAAACCTAAATGTGAGGTGAGGGGCTGAGATTGAGAGAGGAAGAGGGGGACATGTAGAAGAGTGGATGTGGGTGAAATTATGGCCGTGTGAGTATGCAAATTAAGAAAAAAAACAAAATCAATTAGCTTAAAACCCAAAAAATGCCTACATTTCAAGCATTTAGACTAATAAATCTAAAAATAATTAATAAACAAAATAAATAATTAAATAGAAAAAAAAAGAATTTTAAGATGGAGAGTTTTTAAAACAAAACGCATCATATTCACATCAAGGAAAATAAAAAGTTACTCACATTTGTCGGCCATGTTGTCTTCTCTCCTCCTTCAACCTTCCTCCGCATCAATGGCAAAATTGCACCAGTTTGGTAACCTTGCACCAATTTCGAAGATAATATATAAAACTCTTTATTAATTTTTAGTATTTTACAGGACACAAGAGAGAAAAAAAATTAAAAAGAAAAATGAAAAAAAAAAAAGCAAAAAGAAGAATTACTTGTGGGCTGTAGCAACGATGCTTCCATTATCATGTGTGATGGAGGATGAGTGTTGGTGTTGGTGAGAGAGAGTGGGAAACCTTCAAACTACCATGAAGGCATGTGTTACCTACAAAAAAGACTCCGATGCTCAAGTCAGTGAGACCGTATAGAAATAGAGAAATTAACTTTTGAGAGAGGGAGAGAATTCCGTACCTTGTTATCATAAAATCCATGCATAAAAAGAGGGAAAAAAAATCAAAGCACAAAATAAAATCAATATAAAAATTAAAATAAATTAAAATGTTAAGAAAGAAAAATCAATATAAATGAGAAATAAAACAAAAATCTCCCTGCTTGCTATGGAACGATCCGAAACCTGTTTCCAAATGAAGATAATTAAAATTTTCAGCTCATGACAAAATCAAGTACAGCAAGGTAATGGTAAATAAACTGTTGCTATCTCTAACAACCTTCTTTTCTTTGGATTGCTTGGCCCTACCTCCTTGCGAACAGTAAAACCAGAAAGAAACGCTGCACTAGCAGAAGGATTCCTAGCAATCTCAACCAATTGTTGTAAAGATTGAGGAGATCCAGGTCTTCTCGCAAGCTGCAATTCAGAACCACTTATTAATCTCATAGACATTAACCACTTACTAACCTAAGAGATATTAACATCAGAATATAACCACAAACAATATAAATAATGAATGAATTTGTACTTTTGCCATGGCATCAACGAGATTAGGAAGTTCTGAGACTCTAACTCTCGATTCCTGAACCAATAAGGTCTGGAGGAGAGAAATCTGTAGCAGCTTCTGCACATTAAACATGACTGCTTAGCTATATATGCATCAGGCATAACATAAATCCTAAGATTGTGGGGCTGAGATTGAGAGAGGAAGAGGGGAACATGTAGAAGAGTGGACGTGGGTGAAATTGTGGCCGTGTGAGTAATCAAATTAAGAAAAAAAAACAAAATCAATTAGCTTAAAATCCAAAAAATGCCTACATTTCAAGCATTTAGACTAATAAATCTAAAAACAATTAATAAACAAAATAAATAATTAAATAGAAAAAAAAAGAATTTTAAGATGGAGAGTTTTTAAAACAAAACACATCATATTCACATCAAGGAAAAAAAAAGTTACTCACATTTGTCGGCCATGTTGTCTTCTCTCCTCCTTCAACCTTCCTCGGCATCAATGGCAAACTTGCACCAGTTTGGCAACCTCACACCAATTTCGAAGATTATATATAAAACTCTTTATTAATTTTTAGTATTTTACAGGACAAGAGAGAGAAAAAAAATTAAGAAGAAAAAAAAAAGCAAGAAAAAGAATTACCAGTGGGCTGCAGCAACGATGCTGCCATTATCATGCGTGATGGAGGATGGGTGTTGCTGTTGGTGTTGGTGAGAGAGAGTGGGAAACTGTCAAACTCCACCATGAAGGCATGTGTTACCTGCAAAAAAGACTCCGACGCTCAAGTCAGTGAGACTGTATAGAAATAGAGAAATTAACTTTTGAGAGAGGGCGAGAATTCCGTACCTTGTTATCATAAAATCCATGCATAAAAAGCTTCAACATAAAATAAATACATATTTATAAAAGAAAATAAAATAAATAAAATCAAGAACGAGAAGAGATGAAAAACATAAAGCAAATAAAATCAATATAAATAAATGAGCAAAAAAAAGTAGTAAAATAAAATCAAAAAAGCAAAAGCACCAGTGAGAAGGAGACCTCTTTACTTTTACTCATAATGTGCATGCCATGTGTCCACATAATCAAGGGAGAATTGATCCTATGGATTCCATCCTCATATTTGTATTTTTATGGACCCATGTTGGTCCATGTCTATGTCCATGTATTCACATATCCATGTGACTACATAACCAAGGGAGAATTGATCCTAGGGATTCCATCCATGTGACTACATAACCAAGGGAGAATTGATCCTATGGATTCCATCCCCTTATTTGTATTATTATAGACCCATGTTCCCTTGTTCATGTTCATGTCCGTGTGTTCACATATCCATGTGACCACTTGAATATGGCACATGGCATGATATGAATGAAGGTAAGAAGGAACTCCCCTCATTATTGAAAACGTAAGTATCATCCAACAAATAATAATAGTAAATCAATATGAAAATTAAGCAAATAAAATAAATGAGTAAAAATATAACAAGTTGTATAAAAAAATTAAAGAACGGAAAAAAACAAAAGACACCAAAACATAAAGAAGATACTTCTCTCTTCACTGGTGAAAAGGAGACATCTTTACTCTTACTCATAATGTGACATGTGTCCACATAATCAAGGGAGAATTGATCCTATGGATTCCATCCCCATATTTCTATTATTATGGGCCCATGTCGGTCCATGTCTATGTCCATGTATTCACATATCCATGTGACTACAAAACCAAGGGAGAATTAACCCTACGGATTCCATCCATGTGACTACATAACCAATGGCGAATTGATCCAGCTGATTCCATACCTGTATTTGTATTATTATAGACCCATGTTCCCTTGTCCATGTCCATGTCCGTGTGTTCACATATCCATGTGGCCACGTGAATATGGCACATAGCACGATATGAATGAAGGTGAGGACGAACTCCCCTCATTAGTGAGAAGCTAAGTATCATCCAACAAATAATTATAGTGAATCAATATGAAAATTATGACAAAAAAAAGCAAATAAAATAAATGCCATAAGATGAAATGAAAATATGGAAAGATGAAGAATTAGTACATATGAATAAAATAACAAAAGCAAAAGCCATAACATAAAATCAATAAAGCAAAGGATGTAAAGATATATCAAAGAAATATAGCCCTATTGGGTAAGCTACCACTTCTTTTTTCTTACTTTAATAAACAGAAAAAAGTGAAAGTTTTGAATGTGCGGAGTATTAATAGTAACTATCAAAACTCTGGACTATCAAAAAGTGTGAATTTTTTTCACTTTCTTGCTTTGAGAGGTGAAAAACAAGAAGTGGTAGCTTATAACTTAACGGAGTGATATATAGAAAGCAAAAAAACAAAATAAACCTGCAAAATTAAAGTAATAAATTCATAGCAAGAAAATACGAAAATAGAAGAAAAAGACAACATATAAAAAGAGGGAAAAAAATCAAAGCACAAAATAAAATCAATATAAAAATTAAAATAAATTAAAATGTTAAGAAAGAAAAATCAATATAAATGAGAAACAAAACAAAAATCTCCCTGCTTGCTATGGAACGATCCGAAACCTGTTTCCAAAGGAAGATAATAAAAAATTTCAGCTCATGACAAAATCAAGTAGAGCAAGGTAATGGTAAATAAACTGTTGCTATCTCTAACAACCTTCTTTTCTTTTGATTGCTTGGCCCTATCCTCCTTGCTAACAGTAGAACCAGAAAGAAACGCTGCACTAGCAGAAGGATGCCTAGCAATCTCAACCAATTGTTGTAAAGATTGAGGAGATCCAGGTCTTGTCGCAAGCTGCACTTCAGAACCACTTATTAATCTCACAGACATTAACCACATACTAATTTAAGAAATATTAACATCATAATATGACCAAAAACAACATAAATAATGAATGAATTTGTACTTTTGCCAAGGCATCAACGAGATTAGGAAGTTCTAACACACTAACTCTCGATTCCTGAACCAATAAGGTCTGGAGGAGAGAAATTGCAAACTCTGTAGCAGCTTCTGCACATTAAACATGACTGCTTAGCTATATATGCATCAGGCATAACATAAATCCTAAGAGTAATATTTCCTATACGTACTATTCCTTCCAGCATCAATAAGCTTTGCCATGTGCACGTTGTATTCTGCGAGGTTTAACAAGTCCGTGCGAATAAGCCCAACAATTATTTCTGCATTGATATTCCTCTCCACATCAGAGTAAATAACCTGAAAAAGGGAAAGATAAACTAAAGTAAAATAAAGAAACAAAACAATCATATCAAGAACAGTAATGAAAGGTCATGTAACATCCAAAACATGGCTTAGTTGTTAGTAAGATATTTCCAGCTGCCTCAGTATAGTAGTATGGTTTCATCATATTGTAGCCAAATGGAGGCATAAAACAGATAATATCTACTATATATGAATGTTGAACAACTTCAATACCAGTTGAGAGAATTCCTTCCACTTCCCAAACTCGATCTATGAGAAGAGATGTTGGTTTTACTTCCCTCATATCCAAGCCAAGGTTCTTACAAAGTACCTAAAAAAACAAAAATAGAGGGGAAGGAGATGAGATGCAGAAAGAAATAGTACCATAATTTAGTTAAACCTTTGAAACCAAATTAAAGAACAGTATTTGTATACCTCAATGTCAAACTTGAGATTCATTTCCAGATTTGGCAATGCATAAATTTCAGCAAGTAAGCCAAGAATCGCCGTGGTCCAAGGATTGGGAGGTCCTATAAGCAGGACTGCTTTCGCATGGTTCCAAAATCTGCAACAGGTTCTCACTGGTAAATCACAAAAAGCAACTGAGAGCAAACAGACCCACCTCTTAATCGAAAATAGCTATGAGGTAAATGGAATCACTGCAATCATGAGGCCCTTCTCGTATGCCTGGCTCGACACAAAATGTAAATAGTATTATAAAAAAAAGACCATCAAACCAGGTGAGAATCAAGAAAAGGTAACAAGTATCAATAACCACACAGAGAGGCTAACAAGGGATTGTCAAAGCAAAAATAAAAAATAAAGTTAAAAAATATTACCTCTGTTATCAAAGATTTCGGATCTATTTCTCGAGCCCGGAGAACTTGATTTCCACACAAAGAAGGTGCTAGCAAGAGTTTAACCTAAACTAAGTATATTACAAAGACATTAGGAGAAATCTAATCATACCTTTTCATCACCATGTACTGCTCCAATATCTTTGTTGGAATAATCAAGATTTCCTTCCACTTCCCGAACTCGATCTATGAGAAGAGATGTTTGTTTTACTTCATTCATATCCACGGCAAGGTTCTTAAAACGTACCTAAAAACACAAAATAGAGGGGAAGGAGATGAGATACAGAAAGAAATAGTACCATAATTCAGTTAAATCGTTCAAACCAAATTAAAGAACAGTATTTGTATACCTCAATGTCAAACTTGAGACCCATTTCCAGATTTGGCAATGCATAAATTTCAGCAAGTAAGCCAAGAATCGCCATGGTCCAAGGATTGGGAGGCCTATAAGCAAGACTGCTTTGGCATGGTTCCAAAATCTGCAACAGGTGTACACCGGTAAATCACAAAAAGAAACTGAGAGCAAACAGACCCATCACCAAATCGAAAATAGCTTTGAGGTAAATGGAATCACTTTAATCATCAGGCCCTTCTTATATGCCTGGCTCGATACGAAATGTAAAAAGTATTATAAAAAAAAAAAAACCACAAAACCAGGTGAGAATCAAGAAAAGGTAACAAGTATCAATAACCACACAGAGAGGCTAACAAGGGACTGTGAAAGCAAAAATAAAAAATAAAGTTAAAAAATATTACCTCTATTATAAAAGATTTCGGATCTATTTCTCGAGCCCTGAGCACTTGATTTCCACAAAAAGAGGGTGCTAGAAAGAGTGTAACCTAAACTAAGTATATTACAAAGACATCAAGAAAAATCTAATCATACCTTTTCATCACCATGTACTGCTCCAATATCTTTGTTGGAATAATTAGGATTTCCTTCAACTTCCCGAACTCGATCTATGAGAAGAGATGTTTGTTTTACATCCTTCATATCCATGCCAAGGTTCTTAAAAGGTACCTAAAAACACAAAATAGAGGGCAGGGAGAGGAGATATAGAAACAAATAGTACCATAATTCAGTTAAACCTCTGAAACCAAATTAAAGAACAGTATTTGTATACCTCAATGCCAAACTTGAGATTCATTTTCAGATTTGGCAATGCATAAATTTCAGCAAGTAAGCCAAGAAACGAATCTATGAATCCATGACAAGAAACGAATTCCAGATTTTTTGATAGGGTAGCTTTACGAAGATGTAGGACAAATTTACTTAGGAACCTAGAGACGGAGGAGGGTAGCATGAAGGAAGATCCTAGGTCAATCTCAACTTAATTGATTAGATTTTTTCCCCATCTTTATTTGCTTAGAGGTGGAGGTCTTGACTGTTAAGTTTCTAACCAAAAGCCTATAGCAAGCCTTTTCTTTAGGTGATCGAGAGAGACCATTTGATCGAGAGAGACCAAAGATTGGTGTGATATTTTGAAAGAGGAACCTTTGAAAGTCTTTAAGGAGTTTCACTCTTGTGGGACGATCAATAAATGCATTCAATTTTTACAAAAAAAAAAAAAGTCATAAGATTCTATCCATGTCATCAAACATAAATGATAAACAATAATATATAGATAGAAAATATTATTTATAATAGTGAGTGGCTGCACCTAGGAATCCATCCCGAACTGCATACGTACCCTGAGCTCATTGGGAACAAGCCAAACGTACATCTTAATAATGCTAATTCAAAACAACCGGCACAAATATATAAATACATGTGTACGTACACAAAATTGTATTCTCAACTCTCCTAATCAATAATATATTAGGTCAACACAATGAATATCACATTAAAAAATATAGTCATTTTGCGATGCCATCTTCAATTGAAACGCTCTCTAACAGATAATTCCATTATTCCTAAGCTCACCAAACTATCCATTCATTCTCTATTATTTCTATTAATTTTGATTATCAAATTGATCAGTCAGGAAGGTTGCAACTCTTATGGTTTCCCCTACTTGTTGGAAAACATAGAGTAAGATCCTATGAATAAAAGAAAGCAAGGAGTGGGAGGAACCTACGTTTATCTGGGCCAAGTTGTCTAGGTTTTCCAATTAAATTTATTCCAACACAGAAGATGGCAATGGTTTGAGGGGTTAAAGGCACAAATTGATGTTCTCAAATCGGAAAACAAGGGATTGAGGATTGAGAGGCTGTTTGAGAAAGAGGAAAGGCCACATGCAATCTTTGATGTAGAAGTACAAAGGGCCCCAACTTGATTTTATACCGATATCAATCGACCAAGTTTCTTGAAAGATTCTGAAATGGCATCCTGAAAAGGTCATTGAGTAAGTCTCATTGTCAACTTGAACAGTTTTAAAGAATAGAATGAGGGATACATGTTTGATTTTTTAGGACCAGCAGAGGAGGGCAAAGAGATAGTCTAAAAAATCACATTAAATAGAATCATTATAAAAATGGAGGTTATCTAGAGAAGAAAAACTAAAGTCAAATGAATCTATGACAAAGAAATGAATTCCAAATTTTTTGATAGTGTGGCTTTATCAAGATGTAGGATAAATTTACTTAGGAACCTAGAGACGAAGGAGGGTAGGATGATAGAAGATCCTAGATCGATCTCAACTTAATTCATTAGATTTTTCCCCCATCTTTATTTGCTTAGAGGTAGAGGACTTGACTGTTAAGTTTCTAACCAAAAGCCTGTACCAAGCCTTTTCTTTAGGTGATACACGATAGAGTGGATTCTATTCTACGACATTGACGAAATAGATCAATGCCCTACTATGGAGACGATGGCATTGTCGATCGAGAGACAATTTCTAGTAGAGGAAACACAAGAGGCGATAGGTGGAATGAAGAGGGACAAGGCTTCAGGTACTATTGGTCTCTCGATTGCAGTCTACAAAAGATTGGTGTGATATTTTTAAAGAGGAACTTTTGAAAGTCTTTAAGGAGTTTCACTCTAGTGGGATGATCAATTAAAGGATTCCATTTTTATAAAAAAAAGTCCTAAGATTCTATCCATGTCACCAACCATAAATGACAAACAATATTATATAGATAGAAAATATTATTTATAATAGCTTGTGGCTACACCTAGGAATCCATCCAAAACTGCCTATGTAACCGGAGCTCAAAGGGAAGCCAAACGTACTTCTTAATAATGCAAATTCGAAACCACCAGCACTAATATATAAATACATCTGTACATACACAAAATCGCATTCACAACTCACCTAATCAATAATATATTAGGTCAATACAATGAATATCACATCATAAAATATAGTCATTTTACGATGCCAACTTTAATTGAAATGCTCTCTAACAGATAATTCCATTATTCCTAAGCATTCCAAACTATCCATTCAATCTCTATTATTTCTATAAATATCGATTGTTAAACCGATCAGTCAGGAAGGCTGCAATTCTTGTGATTTCCCCTACTTGTAGGAAAACTTAGAGTAAGATCCTATGGATGAAAGAGAGCAGTCAGAGGGAGGATCCTAGGTTTATTTAGGCCAAGTTGTCTAGGTTTTCCAATTCAATTTATTCCAACATATAAGATGGCAAGGGTTTGAGGGGTTAAAGGCACAAATTGATGTTCTCGAATAAGAAAACAAGGGATTGAGGATTGAGAGGCTGTTTCAGGAAGAGGAAAGGCCACATGCAATCTTTGATGTAGGAGTACAAAGGGCCCCAACTTGATTTTATACCAATGTGAATCGACCAGGTTTCTTGATAGATTCTCTAAGGGCATCCTTAAAAGGTCATTGAGTAAGTCCCATTGTCAACTTCAAGAGTTCTAAAGAAATTAATGCCTTGATTGCCATGACCGCCAAATGTTTTTGCTAAAATATATCAAGAATTCATTTCAGTTCGAAAATACTAACCATAAAAGATCACATTGGTAGGAAAATCATTTTTTTTTTACTATCGAAAACGCTACTATGTTAAAAAAATACTTGTAAGAAAGTCTAAAAATTTATTCCAACTGTAACCACGATTTCTAAATTTTCTTAAAAATTTTTGAAAAAGGGAAAGACCGGTGATCCCATCTACGAAATTGTTGTTTGCTCATAGAGAGGTATCCTCACCATGACAAGACAACAATCCATATTATTGCCAAACTCGTAGAGAGGTGGGGCCCACCTCATTTTGAGTAAACAATAACCCCGTATATTATATTAGGGATAGGTTCACCTAACACCTTATTTTGACACCCTAAATAACACCCCTCATTAACCGTTGGATCAAACTCAATCAATGGATAATAATAGAAACTGACTTATCTACAATTAAACTAACCCACTCTCACCCTTTCTCTCTCTATACCCATGCCCCATTCACGAAGGAGACCCTCTGCCTTCCTCAATCCTCCCGACCTCGACTGTCACTCCGTCAACGGCCAACCATTGTTGCCGTCACCGACAAATGTCCAAGGCCCTCTTATCACTCACTGAAAATTTTGAGGTCCCAAATACTGAAAAATCATATATTCAAAATTTCATTTTACCCTTTTCTTTTTGTACACGTTCTCAGCAACCAAACAGAGGGTAATTGAAGATAGAATCCATGGAGGAATTAGATGGCTTAATCAAACTGTTAAACAAAGGCGTGGAACGTGTTTATAAGTACTCCAGAGTTTCTTGTTGTAATCCTATGAGAGCCCATTATGCCTCGAAGCTTCAAGAATTGGATGATTCTATTCTTAGGTTCTTTAATATAAGTATTCAAGCACAACAAACAAACAAGGGAGATCAGAGAAAGCAAATGAAACTTGCAATCTGATCAAAGAATTTGAAAACAATGCTATACAATTCTTGATCTCAGTACAATTACTAGAACAAGCAACCCAAATGCTAATGAAACAGAGGAATTTAGAGAGAAGAAAAACAAAACCCAGATCAGAAAATTAATGTACAAGCTCAAATCTAATGAGAAATTAAACTCAAGCAGACCGATCACGGGTTTTCTTGCTCTTTTTCTTTTTCTTTTTCAAGTGATCAGAGAAAAAGAACCCATCTCAGATTTCATTGAATTTCTTGAGCAAGAACAAGATCTGATGCACAAAAGGTAATAAAGGTTAAAGAGAGAGAAAAAGAGAGAAAGAGAGAGGGAAGGAGAGGTCCCGAGTTGAATATGAAGCAAACTCTCTCACTAGCTTATGGGTGGTTGAAATTTGAAGAAAAAAAATCAAAATTGAAGACATGGGTCTATTACCTTTGTTGCTAATGATGGCGATGAACAAGCTAAAGAAGAAAAATTAAAAGGGAAGAGAGTGTGTGTTGGTGCTAGAGAGAGAGTTTTGGCTGCCGGCAGATTCACAGTCGACACCGGAGGATTGAGGAAGGCAAAGGGTCTCCTTCGTGAATGGAGCGTGGGTAGAGAGAGAGGGGGGGTGAGAGTGGGTTGGTTTAATTGTGATTAAGTCAACTTATATTATTGGCCGTGGATTGAGTTTGATCCAATGGTTGATGAGGGGTGTAAAAATAAGGTGTAAAAATAGGGTGTTAGGTGAACCTATCCCATTAGATTACAGCACTGATAAAAAAATTCAAAGTATTCCACAAACAGTATTAATTACAAAAAATAGTTTCAAATTAAAGAATTCATTTTCGTTAAAAAAAAATAAAAAAAATCGTTGAACTTTAAAATGGTAATTTTGTATAAAAAAATTATTTCATTCCAAAATGGCAACAGTTTAAAAAAATATTAATTTTGACGGATATAAACATCCCAAAATGTTTTAATCATAAAGAATAATAGACTTAAAAAAAATAAAAAAAATAAAAAAAAATTCTAAAAATTCAATTATAGAAATACCATACAGTACCAAAAAATTCTATATTTTGAAAACAAGTCCCAAATTTTATTTTCAATAACAAAATATTATGAACTTTCAAAAAATAATTTCCCAAGGAGAATTGATAAAATGGGGGATACATGTTCGATTTTTTAGGACTTGCAGAGGAGGGCAAAGAGATAGTCTAAAAAATCACATTGAACAAAATCAGTACAAAAACATTACAAAAATGGAGGTTATCTAGAGATGAAAAACTAAAGTCAAATGAATCTATGATAAAGAAACGAATTCCAGATTTTTTGATAGTGTGGCTTTACCCAGATGTAGGACAAATTTACTGAGGAACCTAGAGACGGAGGACGGTAGCATGAAAGAAGATCCTAGCTCGATCTCGACTTAATTGATTAGATTTTTCCCCATCTTTATTTGCTTAGAGGTGGAGGTCTTGACTGTTAAGTTTCTAACCAAAAGCCTATGACAAGCCTTTTCTTTAGGTGATACAAGATAGAGTGGATTATATTCTTCTACATTGACAAAATAGATCATTGCCCTACTACTGAGAGCATGGCATTGTCGATCGAGAGACAATTTCTAGTACAGGAAACACAAGAGGCGATAGGTGGAATGAACAAGGACAAGGCTACAGGTACGTACTAATGGTCTCTCGTTCGCATTCTACAAAAGATTGGTGTGATATTTTGAAAGAGGTACTTTTGAAAGGATTTAAGGAGTTTCACTCTAGTGGGATGATCAATAAAAGCATTCAATTTTTATAAAAAGAAGTCCTAAGATTCTATCCGCGTCATCAAACATAAATGATAAACAATTTTATATAGATAGAAAATATTATTTATAATATTGTGGCTGCACCTAGGAATCCATCTTGAACTGCTTACGTACCCCGAGCTCATAGGGAACAAACCAAACGTACTTCTTAATAATGCAAATTCAAAACAACCGGCACTAATATATAATACATGTGTACATACACAAAATCGCATTCACAACTCACCTAATCAATAATATATTAGGTAAACACAATGAATATCACATCATAAAATATAGTCATTTTACGATGCCAACTTCAATTGAAACTCTCTATAATAGATAATCCAATTATTCCTAAGCACTCCAAACTATGCATTCAATCTTCATTATTGCCATTAATATTGTCAAGTCGATCAGTCAAGGAGGCTGGAATTCCAAATTACTTGCGATTTGCCGACAGGTAGGAAAACTTTGACTAAGATCCTAGAGATAAAGGAGATCAGGGAGAGTGAGGATCCTAGGTTTATCTCGATTAATTTTTCTAGGTTTTTGGTTTCAGTTTATTCCAATAGAGAAGCTAACAAGGGTTTGAGGGTTAAAGGCATCAATTGATGTTTTCTAATCG
>JAESVK010076560.1:0-23636 GCA_017140935.1 Hamamelis virginiana
GCTCATTCCACCAAAGTAATCGCGTTTTAACCAGTTTTATTAAAATTATGTATTTTCGCTTCGACCCAATTGGAGCATTTTTCACCACCAACTTAATTTGACATTATTCCTTCACTTTAATTAATTCTAATAGTCTTTTATTATAAACCTACATTTTCCCAGTGGTTCGACACCCGTGCTCCCAGTCCCAATTGAATTGAGATTAGCAAACACGCGGTTTTATAAATATATTAATCTTGATCACTAACAAGGAATAATCTCCCTTGTTCTCTGAAGCGATCAAATTTTGCCGCCGTTACCGGGGAACTTACGGTTTATTTAAAAAGAACATTTGGATTTAATTTGAGTCGTAAATATTAATACTGTTAATATTACTTAAGATATATTCTTTTATACTGTTTATATATATATTATAATTATTATTTATTATTCATTTTTCTTCTTCCTCTAACTACAGGTTGCTGAAATCAGGAATTGGGAGCTTCATTCCCGCGCGCTTAAAATAACAATTAAAAGCTAAAGCTTAACTGTTCACTTCTTGCTTATTAAATTCCTTGATTATCTGTGGAGACCTCATTTTATGCGGGATAGAAGGTCGTTGTCATTAAACGTAATTCCTATAGACTCGAAATTAGAAAGAACTCTGAGAGCTGCTAAAGCTTCTCAAAGACAGTCCAGTGAGTCCGTACCTTTGCATCATTTTGATATGGCTGAATCATCTGCACACACTGTCATGTTACCTGCAGCTAATATTCAAGTCCCACAAGGTCTTAAAACTCTTAGGGATCACTTCATGCCCAATAGTTTTAATCCACCCTCCTGTATCCAAATTCCGCACATCGAGAATCTCATCTATGAGATTAAGCATGCTACCATTCAAATGCTTCCTACGTTCTATGGGTTAGATAGAGAGAACCCATACGACCATTTGCAGGAATTCTTAGGGATCTGTTCGACCATTAGAATTCAAGGTTTCCATCCAGAATCCCTGAAATTGTTTCTATTCCCGTTTTCCTTAAAAGATAAGGCCAAACACTGGCTTTGTACTCTCCAAACCCCTGTCCCTATCACTACTTGGGAACAGCTTCAGAAATTATTCCTGTCTAGATTTTACTCTGTTGGTAAAACTCACCAAATGCGACGAGGTATAACAAACTTTGTCCAACATGAACAAGAATCTTTTCATGAAGCCTGGGAGAGAATGAAAGAGCTTCTTAGATTATGCCCTCATCATGATGTACCTAAGCGGCAAATCATATAGTCTTTTGTTAGAGGTTTAACTGAGGGTGACACGCAGACTGTGAAATCTGCATGTGGGGGAGCTATTTTAAGTAAAGGTGAGGATGAGATGTGGGCATTATTTGAAGCATTGAGTGAGGATTCGTTCCACATGGCCTCGATGTCTTTAAATAACCGTGATGATGCTTTAGTAAAGAAAACGCCTCCCAAAAAGGGCGGTATTTATGATGTGGATTCCCAAGTTTTGGCAAACAAGCAAGTTGAGGCTCTGTCTCAGAAACTTGACAAATTAATAGCGGCACAAGGGCAATCTTCTAAAGCCCATATGAAACCTGTCAACTTGGTATGCAATATTTGCACGGACCCAACTCACGAGACCCCATATTGTCCTATGGCAGGACAGTACCCAGAGTTTGTCCAAGAGCAGGTTAATGCTGCTCAAGGATATGCACCACCTAGGAATGACCCATATTCCAACACTTACAATCCTGGGTGGAAGAATCATCCAAATTTCCAGTGGTCTAGTCAGCTTAGAGGATCCAATCCTACTCAGCCTGCGAGACCCACATATAGCAATAATCCTGCTATTGTTCAACCCTATAGACCACCACTGATGCAACCCAAGTACCCAAGTTATGGTGCTTCTCAAGCACCTCCAACCCAGTATCCGAGTCAAGCTGTGACTCAACCACCACCACAACCTCTAAGAACGCCTGGTTTTGAGGAACAAGTCTTAGCTACCCTGAAAAGTCTAGAGGTTTCAGCACAACTCACTCATTCTCATTCTCAATCTATTTCCAAGTTAGAAACCCAAATGGGTCAATTAGCGGCTTCATTTAGTCGCAGAGAGGAGGGAAAATTTCCGAGTCAGGCTGTTGCCAATCCTAAGGGAGCTTTTGTAGCTGAGAGTTCTACTTCTCAGAACCCACAATGCAATGAGGATGTTAAGGCTGTTACAGTCTTGAGAAGTGGGAAGGTGGTAGATAATAGAGTTTGGGAGAAAGAGAGAGAAAAAGATAAAGAACCTGCAATAAAGATAGAGTCTGAAGCTTCGAGGGATAACTTTCCCGCAGCTTTAGACGATCCGTTGGCGTCTTATGTGCCAAAAGCCCCATTCCCATCTGCGCTTGTTGCGCCTGAGAGGAGAGCGAAGAAAGGAGCTAGCATGTCAGATATGTTAGAAGTGCTTAAAAGTGTTCATATCAATCTACCTCTATTAGATGCCATTAAACAGATTCCTTCATATGCTAAATTTTTGAAGGAAATGTGCACACAGCAACACAAGGAGCGTGTTCATCTGTCTAAAACCATAACTCCCGTTGACATAGCAAGTGCTGTGTGTCAATTCCAAGCTCCAATAAAAAGAAAAGATCCTGGAACGCCAACTATACCTTGCTTCTTAGGAAGTCATTTCATCGATAGAGCGTTAGTTGATTTTGGTGCGAGTGTGAATATTCTTCCATATTCAGTTTACGCCAAAATGGAGCTTGGGACACTCCAAACCACACCTATGATCCTCCAATTTGCAGATAGGTCCACTAAGGTACCTAGAGGGATACTGCAGGATTTCTTAGTAAAGATAGATTCGTTTGTTTTTCCTGCAGATTTTATTGTCTTGGATATGGAGCCCGTTGATATTACTAGGCCTCAAATCCCGGTTATAATAGGTCGACCTCTTTTGGCAACTGCTAATGCAGTCCTTCATTGTAGGACTGGCATAATGAAGGTGTCTTTTGGAAACATGAAAACAAGGCTGCAGGTTTATAGTGCAGCTAATCAACCTCATAACTTTGAGGATTGTTTTTTTGTAGATATCATAGATAAAGTGGTAGAGGAAGCTACACCTTATCTTCTGTCCAAGGACCCGTTAGAAACATGTCTTAATTACTTTGGGTTCAAGGACCATGACATAGAGCATTCATTCATGGAGGTGAATCTTGTCTTAGATTCTACCTCCTCTGTAGAAAAATTGCCCTGGAGACCTAGGGTTGAACCACTTCCATCTATTCACTACTACAAAAACTGTCAAATGGGACACTTAAAAAGTGTCCCCATAGATGTTTGGCGACACTTTTGGAAGTGTCACTGGGAGCTGTGTTTTTAAAGGTGACCGCCTCAAAGGGGACACTTCTCAAGTGTCCCTAATGTGTCCCCAATAGGGACACTTTAAAAAGTGTCCCCTTTGAGGCGATGAATGGCGACACTTTAAAAGTGTTCCCTTTGAGGCGGTGAATCGCAACACTTTAAAAGTGTCCCCTTTGAAGTGGTGAATTGCGACACTTTAAAAGTGTCCTTGATATGTTCACAATAGGGACACTTAAAAAGTGTCCTCATTTACTTTTCTTTTTTTTTTTGGGTAGCAAATGCTTCACAATTTTAATTTGCCATTAATATATGCTATTAAATCATATATATTCACCAATGGTTGTTCTAACATGCGTTTATTTATGCGCACACAATATTAAAATATCCACACTAATATATTACTATATAATACTGATAAAAAAAAGAACCCACATGCATTTGCAATATATATATATAAATTAGTATCACCAAGTCAACACTTTGTTAATTAATATTGAATATCCTAATTAAGAACCAAAAGTGTAACAATTTTTGCATAATCTAGTTTTTACAAGTCATTGAACTTCGCACAATCTTCATGTAATCAACAAAATGTCCATCCATATATAGTGCAATCCTTCAGCCCCTACATTAAAATATAGAGTTGCACTTATGAGTTCATATTGCAACTGATATATAAAATTACATTTCATGAAAAATTAATTTACCATAAGAAAGGTGTAGGTACATCACAGATACATGGTAAAATTAACAATACAAACTACAACCAAATCATGTCCATTAAAACTTCAATACATGTTTCCACATGCACTTCTATTAATAATAAAAATTAAATTAAATTAACTTGTACTAAGAAATATTTTCTTTTTTGAGATAAAAATTCGGCAGCATCTTGTCTGTTTTTGGAACATTTCTATATATTCACCTATTAAAAGAACAGTTTATAGCACTTCCATAATCATATTATCACAACATCCCATTTAAATGGCGCCTCATGTGCCATGTTATCATCAACAGCCAACAATCACAAGCTATCTTAAGTATAAAATAGAACCTCTAGCATAAAAAATAAAAGGTTTTATATTTCTCATGGTAAACGGTGAGTATTACTTAGCTAATAATTGAGATAATGCATGGCCATGGAACTAAATTTCAGTAGATACAAGCACTAAAAAAAGTATCCCCCAACTTAAATGTGGCAAGAAAAATAATTAAAACATTTTAAAAGGTAAGGCTAGACAGAAAAATATTATATCACTACTAGAAAAACAGCCTAAGACGAGGGTTAAAACCCTCGTCTTTGGGCTAAGACGAGGGTTATTCTTTTGTCATCTATTCCAGGGTCGTCTTTAAAAAGACGAGGGTTTTAGAACCCTCGTGAATTTGAACAAAAGACGAGGGTTTAAAACCCTCGTCTTATATAGAAACGACGAGTGTTTAAAACCCTCGTCTTTTGTCAATACCACAAGTGTTTTCAACCCTCGTCTTTTCCAAAAATGACAGTTTAAAAGATAGAAAAGACGAAGGTTTAAAACCCTCGTCTTTTCTCTTTCAATTTTTTTATTTATTTATTTTTTAAAATTATTCCATTTGGATATGACCTGTACCAACCTGTATATATACATGTAGATACATTCACAAACCCACCAATATGAAGTGCAAGAATCCTAACTATAAATATAAATTAGGATCATCCATGTAACCTGTATATAAACATGCAATCACATTCACAAATCCACCAATGAAGTGCAAGAATCATAACTTTTCTAAATATAAGTTAAAAGTGCCATTCATGTACACTCAATTTCGAATCCTAACTATTTATACAATCAATCAATGTCTCATCATCAATTTATTGAAAAACAAAATCCTAATTAAGAATGAGACCCCCAAAATAAATCATGCACTTGAACCCCGCTAGTTTCTCCATCATTTTCTGGTGAGTAGCATAGTACATATATTGAAAACCTACATGAATACATAAGATAAACATGGTTAAAAGATATCCATTTCTGTATCATATAACTATATGATTTAACTAAGATGTAAATCATAACTAGGAAATCGTTCTTATTAATAACCCTGAGGTCAGAATTGTATGGAAACATAAATTTAAAAATCACACATAAATCAGAAAAATGCATTCATAAGCTTGCTTCCCATGGCGCAAAATATACTATTATTACAAAAATGTTGTCAGTATGGTCAGTTACATAAGTGTGATTCATCTAGCATAACCTATTTGTAGACAATCAAATATAACCTATTTGTGCATTCATTCAAGAATATAAGTGTGATTCATCTAGCATTTCAAAACAAGTGTAGACAATCAAATATAATTGTCCAGTGTGATTCATCTAGCATCATTCAAGAATTTACATCCATGTTAAATGTACAAGAAACTAAAAGTAGTTTGTAGCATTAAAATAAAATGCATCTACATATAAATTGACTGACTTGCACCTTAAACCTACATTGTTGAAGATTTTACTTGTAAATCAACCAGTGCACCCAAGGCTCTTTTTGTGCATATCAAAACAAGATGGACTAGATGGACTTAGTTGTAGTAGCAGTAGAAGAAGAAGAAATTGTTTTTCCTTTTAGAAATGTAACAACGTGTTACGTACACATTCCGAATGAGAGTATGGAATCTGAGAGGTTGACATCTCTAAGACAGTGCACCCAAGGCTCCATATATCAACTGTAAGCCCATACCCATGGTTCCTCCGATTAACAACCTGCATTTGAGGATAATGATAAGGCCTTTTTCATATCCATAAATTTATCCTCTTTTTTCTTTGAGAAGTTATAAATGAGGGCATAATTGTGAAGTCAAAACAAAGTTACAAAAGATCGAACATGTTCTCCCCACGTCTGCTACTCAATCCCACATGGCCAACACCCACTTCTAGTTATAGACACTAACAAGGTACTAAAAAAATGAAGACATATTACACATTAGCCCAAATTTGTGAGAAAAAGTTTACTAGAATTCTCCATGACAGAGACATAAACACAAGTCTTAAGTGTCCAACAAGTGGGTGAGGTTTCTTAAACAGCAACATTGAAGGAAAAAAAAAAAAAAAAACAGGAAATGCAATGTAATAAGGGATTATAGAAGAGCTAGCGTCCAGCATTTAAGTGTTTTTATCATAGCAAAAATGGATTTAAAAGAAGTTTGTCTCCATACACAGCAAGAATCTATAAATAATATTTCCATAAGATGAATCAAACAAATATGTTTAAAAAGAAAAAAAAGAAAAAAAAAAAAGGAGTACACATACATGCTCTAGGGGTCCGAATAGCTGTCCTTATCAAGTATCTTCACAGAAACCTTTGTACCATTCCATTTAGCCACTTGATATGTTCCCTATCAACAGGTACAGGAGCATTTTAATAACCATCTATAAAAATAGAAAAATATTTGAGAATATATCTATTAAATAGCTCAGTAATAACAGAACATTGAGGAAAAGAAACAGTAGCATTTCACAGCTCTACCCTGTTTTTAAAGGTGAAGGCGTAAGGCTGGCCATTTCCTCTCTTTTGAGGCGAGGCGTAGGCCCCAAGGAGAAACCCATCATCTAGTTTTCAAACAATTTAAAACCGTAGAATGAGATTTTCCATGTCTTTATTCAACAGGAATAGTGTTGGAAACAGGAATACTTGCTAGTGATTTATGTGAATGAAAGCTTCTGCTTCCTGATTGTACATTTGTGCATGTAGTCATTCGTTAGTAGTAATGTAACTTGAATGGACCAACCAAGCCCTGCCCAAAAACTAGCGGTTGGATTCGAGCAAATTTTTTTGTTTGGTGTTTTGGGTGCAGTTTTGTTTATTGTCCTTTCTTTTGTTGGGACCATTTTTAAGACTCCCTATTTATCATCTCCATCAGAATTGTCCACTGCTGCATTGTGAAACTTTCTGCTGCCCTTTGAGCATCTTTAATACGAAACCCAAGCTCCTAAAGACAATTTCATGGCTGAATATAATGCACAGGCGTGCACCATTTAAGCTTCCATGCCAACTAGCTGCTTTGCTCTTTCCCACAATTATCTATTGGCTTCATGCTCATATAAGTTTATGTAAGCATATGCTGACATGATCATTTATGTATATATATATAGACATTAGTTATATGTAAACATGTACTAGATTGGCCGGGCTTGGGTTAAACAGACTTCCTAAGGTCTTAAATCTTAATCCAAGCTCCAAATTTCAGTTGGGCATTGGATTGGAGAGTTTAAATCCAAGCCCAAGTCTGATTCTAACACTTGAGCCCAGCACATTGACTTGGGATGGATTCAAACGCTCACATTTCCACAATGCTTAAACAAATTGAGAGAGAGAGAGAGAACCCAAATAGACAACTTGCATGTGATTGTAACTATTTTATTGGGATGAAACTGCAGAGATCCAGGGGGATCTTAAATCATTTTATAGTTTTGCTTTTTAAATAGAACTTACATGATTTATCAAGTTAACTTTAGTGACTCGCATGTTGATTCCTAAGTCTTCCAAGACTCCTCAAATTCCCAACTCAACCAGTAATGGAGAAACATCTAAACAAAGCCAACCAAAATAAGAAAACACAATAGATAGCTGAGGGGGCTTAAAAGCAAAAATAATGTGAGTTTTGAGTGCGCAAAGTATTGATAATTACTTTTAAAAATTGAGGTAGCAAGAATTTCTTATTGCCTCAACTTTTAAAAGTAATTATCAATACTTTGTACTATAAGAAAAATAGCCTCTCTTTTGTCATCTAGAAAAGAAAAAAAAAATGGAAAAGAAGCAACAGCTTATCCAAACGGGTCCTAAAGAATTAAATGGTACTATACCACTATACCAGACTCCAATGCATAGACACACAATTGGTGGTGAGAATTTCAACTGTAGATTCATTGCACACCACAACTGATAACAGGATCAAAACTCATTCAGTTACCTAGAGTGTCAACCCCATTAGAGCAGACACCCTATGGCATACAACAAGGGAAAATAATTTACAATTTGGGATAGTATAACCCCAAAAGACCAAAGTAATATGACCGTTAACTTGTGTCACTCTTTATTAAACTCTAACCAAACTATTGACAGAAAGATAACAAAAATAATAGAAAACGGAGTAACTCCATAACAATACACACAGGAACATGGGAATCCATCCATACTCGTACAGGAAAAATTTCAAGCGGAAGACAGAAATATAAATAATAGCTTTGTCACCATATCTTTCTTCCAGCAACACCAATTCATCCCAAGTAATACCGCATCCAGCATACACATGATATGTAACAAACTAAGCATGAAATTTAATGCATTATGATTTCAATTTTGAGATGAAAAAGGCCCAAAAAAAATCCACAAGCCTAATTTTTGCTAAACCAATATGAAACCCTCTTTTTTTTTTTTTTTGAAAACAAAACAACCCGAGAAATGGCTCTTCTCTCCCCAGGTCTACACGGACTTCCATTACTATTTTCACCCTCAATACTCAAAACCAAAGAGACCCATATGCTACATAGACATACATTAATGCATGCTCTTCTCTCACAATTTTCCAAAATTTTCCTTTCCCCATCATTCAACTCTCTCTTATTTCTTCCAAATCATCACGATTAGACTATGAAGTTATACCCCCAAGTATTTTCAAGTTCAGTTCAACTAAATTTTCCTTTCCCCATCATTCAACATAATACAGAACACAACCCCAGAAAAGCATCCAATCAAATACAACAGAATTCTAGCGAACAATTTTTTAGACTATAAATAAAAGGAAAGAAAGAATCAAACCTCAGAATCCTTTGTGAATAATCTAGAGTGGTAGCTGAAGACTGAAGATGGTATTCCCTGTTTTCAAATGAAAGGGTTATACTTTCAGTAGCTACTAAACTGTTTTTAAATGGTATTCCCTGTTTTCAAATGAAAGGGTTATACTTTCAGTAGCTACTAAACTGAATATAGTTCTGCAAAAATGTACTACTTCATCTTGGATTAATTACCAGCGAGGCAGCAATCCCACCCATTGCTGTTTGCTCTTTTTCGTAACATTCTCTCATCCATTTCCCTCTGTTTTTAACCCATCATCTTCCCCATCTTCACCTTTCTCTACTCACAAACCCAAGATAAGACCGTATCTTATTAGATATATTATTTTATCTCTAGCAAATAAAATCAAAACCATAAACGTTCTCTGATAGTAACTTTCCTATAAGTTACACGATAAATTTCCAATAATAACTAAGAAAATGAATGACAAAACAAGCCACTCAAACTTCACTTTAACCATTCAATAAATTTCACCTAAACTTCACTTCAACGATAAATAAATTACGGGCAAAAATGAAAAACACAGGCAAAAGCGAAAAAAAGGAGCCAAGTGACAAAATTAACATAAAAAAAAAGAGAGAAGAAAGAGGAATACCTGATGGTGGAAGCCCAAAATCTGAAGAGTAATTAGGGATTTGGGGCTTTTTATATATGATGACTGAAAAAACCCAAGTGAGAAACCTAAAATTACAGTACACCATTACAAAAATAATTTCATGAGATTTTATGTACAAATTCCATAGCTATCATCAATAACCCTAAGTTAATGTTTCTTAAACAAAACCCCCAAACTCAACCCTCCGCATAAACACCATTAGAAAAATCAACAACAAACCAAATGAGAAACCTAAAATTCCATATATTACTACTTAATATAGATTACCTGAAATCAACCCAACAAACCAAATGAGAAGAGGCTGAAATCTTCCATCAGAATCTCTGTAATCACCGGCGTTCTTGGAATCTTCTTCCTCGGTAGTGTTACTCTCCGATGAGAAGAGTCGCCAGTCAACTGACGAGGGAAAGAGAGCGGGACTGCAAGAGAGAAAGAGGGAGAGAAGGCAGTAGGGCAAAGAGATGAGAATTGAAGAGGGGCGCGCAAAGTTGAGAGATAAGAATAGGCGCGAATCGAAAGTAAAAGAGGGGGATCGAGAGGGTTTCTGGTGAAAAATCGAAAAAATGACGAGGGTTTAAGACCACCCTCATCTTTTCTTACCTTATAACGAGGGTGTTTAAAAAACCCTCGTTTTTACTGCCTTTTCACGAGGGTTTTAAGGCACCCTCATCTTTTCCCTCATTTCAGTGTCGTGTTAGCCAATTTTTGTTGTAGTGTATAATCTTGAGTCCCAAGCAAAACAAAAGTGGGGACAACTTTATATTTTCATTTTGGCCAATGGGGACAAGTTCTTAAGTCCTAAACAAGTGTAAAATTCAGATTATTTTTGGATGCATGAATATCACACTTACAGCTTTCATTTCACCATTTCACTAATCAAAATGACTTAACTTCAACTCAACATACAAGTCTAAAAGCTTATAATGATTTTGAACTTTTATGTACTTGAGTGAATAAATTCTACTTCCATATAAAGGTGACACTTAAAAATCTTGAAAACCAAACTCTATTTTTACTATTATTAAGGTTAAAAAAAAAGTCATAGATCAATCTGAAAGAATTTATATAAACTATGGAGGTATGGTATGACTACTTTCCACTAACACCTGAAAGTGGACTGAAATCCAAGGTTCTTCACAAATAATAATTTTACTTCCTATTGTTTAAACCGAAGCAAAAGAAAGTTATACTTGTTAATGCAAAGTTGGGTTATATCAAGGCATAGTTGGGCAACTTGGGCAAAAGGAACGCAAACACTAAAAATTTCATCTATACAAGCCACATGATGAACATCTAAGAAAACAGAAAAGAACAATTGTTACTTGTTATCAAACAATGGAACGAAGAAAAATACTAACTAAAGAAGCACCTAATTCACTCATAATCTCTAAGTAATACTAGTTTTGATTTCTCAACTAAATAACTGTGGGTACAAAAAGTTGCCATGAAACCAAACTCATCAGCCAATGCTCGTTTTCCACTTTAGTTGATTCTATGTTGAACCTTCCTCTGGCTTCACTTCCTCAAGATTTGCTTTGGATGGTGCCAACGGTAAGTAGAAATTTCAATTTTTTCCATTTTTCTATAGATTCATATGGAGATTTATAGCAACACAAAAAGGAATGAAGGTGAAGGACTTGAAATGCATATACATATACTGGGAGAAAGCTCAAGGAAGCATAAGAATTCAAATATAA
The DNA here is from genome assembly GCA_017140935.1 of Hamamelis virginiana. Taxonomy (NCBI): domain Eukaryota; kingdom Viridiplantae; phylum Streptophyta; class Magnoliopsida; order Saxifragales; family Hamamelidaceae; genus Hamamelis; species Hamamelis virginiana. The sequence continues at coordinate 11,467 of JAESVK010076560.1, forward strand.
ATTGACTATTTAACTAACTCGCCTTAGGTATCCCGTGATAAATTAGGCTAGAACCTATCGCTGACCGAGGAGTCCCTGCTTCTCCATATGTCATCCATTTGTACCTGAGTGTAAAAAAAGGAATGCTAATGGATAAGAGAACTTCAATAATGAATTGCAAGCTTAATATAGATTAACAACTTACTCTCCAACAGATCCATCAACTCGAATTCTTGTACCCAAATATTTGTAATCTCGGAAAGTCTTAACTGATCGCCTATAATCACAAAGTTTGAAAACCAATTTTGTCAATATTTTAAATGAAGTAAACATGGAGGTAGCCAGATATTATACACAAAACATAAATAGTAATAATGGAAGTTATGGAACGATGAATCTATGATGTAATTTTGGCATGTAAATGGAAGGATATAAAATCAAGTCCTCATTTACCAGGGAAAAAAATGATGCTAATTTAAGAGCTAACAGAATAAGCAAATGTAGGATTTTAATTGCCCAAATGATGTTAACAGAATAGCACGTGACTATGAAGAGCTATTGGCTGTTCTTTTTAAATGCTATAAGTGGAAGAGGGAAGAAAAATACATGGGTAATTTTCAGCCAATAACCATCTAGAAGATGCAAGTAAGGAGCTATAACTGTAAGAAGGTAACAAACTCATTTAACCCTTGAAAGATGTATAGTTTTACCTTGATGTCACACAATCTCCCAATGAAACATAATTTGAAGGAGCTCGAGGCCTCCAAAATGCAAGGTTGTTACAGGGTCCATTTTCTGCATAGACAGATAATATAACCAAATGTAGGTAAAAAAAAGACCTAAGAGTTAGCAGTTATTAGTGGCTAATGAGAAAGAAGAACTAATGAACAAGATAATTTCAATATGAGAGAACGATGGATGCATATATAAGTAGAAATCAGAGATATATTTGTTTTATCTTTGATAGAGGTATACCGCTGAAATATCCATTGAATCGAGAATAATAAGACCTGAACCAGACTCAGCAGTTAAATCCTTCACAAGGGCTCGAATCCAGGTATCATTTTTTTTTATGCATACCTGTCCAAAATACAAATAGATTATGTAGGTGAATTACACTCACTCGAAATTATCATGCAAAGTACCAATTTCAGGATGATCAGGGAATCTAGTCACAAGCGTCAAAGGAAATCGTGCAGATCTGCCATTGAAAAATGAAATCTTAACAACAGTCATGGGGGACAATTTAGAGCTAACTAAAGAAAAACTGTAAAAGCCTACCTGTAAACATTCCACTTTCCTGTGTGTAATTTCTCTGGAAGCACAACACTGTACCCCTGCTCTACTCAGAGTTCAAAGCCAGAAAAGAGGATATTAATGCACGAGTGCACATGGAAGAAAAATGATGGAAACAAGAGACATTAAGAGGATTTTTTTCCCAAAGGGGACTGAACCACATTGATTAACAATTGACACGGACATTTCATTGCTGTACATTGAATTCACCTGGAAAACCATACATAAGTCCCAAAACTACTCACAATAGCAACAGATAATATACCATCATTGTTGGACCCAACTCCAATTTGGAACCCACCATATTGCTTGACCATCTAAAGGTACTAGATCGACTAATAGACTGGGGAATAATTAGGAAAAAAAATGGACAACAATGAACTAAGCTACAAGAGTAATGCATGTGGAAAACTAAATCACAAGTCATACTCAATGAACTATGCAATTAATTGGAACAAATACAAGACAAAGAGGCCTAAGTGAACCAAGTTGCAAGAGTATTAATTATAATACAATCATGGCCTAACAAACATCATAAAATTTATAACTTCGTATCAAAAATAAGAAAAAAGCATACATTTGTAAGATTTTTTTAACAGCAAGAATAACCAAATAAAATATTTTCTTGTGTAGGGACATTTGCTTGTATAGACATGTCAACTATAACTTGTCCAAGTCAACACATTGCAGATTAATGCCAAGAAACTCCTAAAAATTTCAAGCATACATTGCCCATAAAATATTATTACAACGATTGAGAAGCATACCAACTTTGGAGTGAAGTGAAAATGAGAAAGAGCATCCAACTTCAAGCACAGTTTCTTGAATAGCAAGCTTGCCTGATCAAAGATAATGACCACAAGGTTAAACAAATCTAATACCTTCAAAACAGGGGTACTCTGGTAGTGAGATACCAAATCGCAGGCTAGCACAAAATAGACACCATTGCATCAATAGGTTTCCTTGGTGGAGATTGATTATACATAAATCAAAAGCCAAAATAAAAATCCAAAACAGACTAGAAACTCAGAAAGCAAACCAGCAAAAGGAAAAATAAAAACAAAAATCCAAGCACAAAACAAAAAGCCACAAATCAAATGATTCAAGAGACAATAATCAAATTAGAAGGGGAAAAAAAGAAACAATACAAACCCTAACTTACCGAGTTACCAAATCGCAGCCAAACAAGCTTTCGTGTAGGGTTATGTCCGCCCAAGCAAGAGAAAAAGAGCATTTAAGCAAGCGACTGGAAAGGGGAGATAGATATGAGCGCAAGATGAGGTGAAAGAGAGAGAAAGGTGTAGGGTTTCGTTCGGACAGATCGAAGGTACGAGCGCTGGAGAGAGAGTGAGATCTAGAAAGACCTGGTGGAAACACCGACTAAGAGTCGGTGACGGTAGCTTCTTCGCCAGTCGCCAGTCAATAGTAAGTGGGCGCTGTTCTGTTAAGCCAGCTGACTCGACATACAAACCCAATCCCTAACCCTCTCTTTTTGGTTGGATTGAGTCTGGCGTGCGTATAGTAAAGGAGTACCCAGTACCCCGAACCCAAACTTCCCTCGTGGCTGCGTTGGAAGAGCTACGATGCAGAGCGGCCATCTTTTTAAGCCTGCCGCTGCTGTGTTTGTTGCCACTGTTTGGCAAAATTCCTTTCCCAGCCCATGAATGGATCGTCAACCATCTTAATGCCCCCATTTGGGTTACAAGCTTGCATTACCAAGCTCGGCTCTGGAGAGAGAGTGAAAATGAGGGAGTTGAGAGAAAAAGGGGAGCGGGAGTTTAGAGAGGAATGGGCCCGGTATGTGAAAAGTTGGAGCCAAAAATATTTGGAAAGTACGTAAAAATGACACACAAATAGCGACAATTTTCTAAAGTGTTGCTAATACTGTATTTATAAGTGTCCTTATAACATGAGCTAATAGGTACACTTTTAAAAAAGTGTTGCCTTAAGTAATTTTTTTTGGACATTTATACGACACTTTCCTAAAGTGTTGTTAATACTATATTTATGGAGACACTTTAATAAAAGTGTTGCAAAACATGATCTAATAGGGACACTTTCTAAAAAGTGTTGCATTAAGTAACTTTTAGAGACACTTACCAAAAGTGTCCTTAATGTGTAAAAAAAAAGTGTCCCCTTTGACAGTTTTTGTAGTAGTGATTGCCAGTGTCCCTTCCCCTACGTCTTTTGAGTCTCCACCGCAACTTGAGTTAAAGCCTCTGCCGGCTAATCTCAAGTATGCCTTTTTGGGTAGTAGTGACACCTTGCCTGTCATAATATCATCTTCATTAAATTTAGAACAGGAAGGTAAGCTGTTATCTGTTTTGAAAGAGCATAGATTAGCCATAGGATGGTCGGTCGCTGATTTAAAGGGTATAGACCCGTCAATCTGCCAGCACCGTATTCACCTAGAGGAAGGTGCGAATCCTTCAAGAGATGCCCAACGTAAGTTACACCCGAATATGAAAGAGGTAGTTAAAAAGAAAGTTTTGAAATTATTGGATGCGGGTATTATTTACCCAATTTCTGATAGTGAGTGGGTTTCCCCTACTCAATTGGTTCCTAAAAAGTCTGGGATTACTGTTATAGCGAATGAGGAGGGTATTCTAGTCCCTACCAGAGCTATCACTGGTTGGAGAGTCTGTATAGACTATAGAAAGTTAAATTCCAAGACTAGGAAAGACCACTTCCCATTGCCTTATATTGACCAAATTTTAGAGAGGTTATCTGGGCAGAGTTTTTATTGCTTCTTAGATGACTATTCAGGGTATAACCAAATAGCGGTTTACCCTGAGGATCAGGAGAAAACTACATTTACCTGTCCGTACGGGACATTTGCATTTAGGCGTATGTCTTTTGGCCTATGTAATGCCCCGAGCACTTTCCAAAGATGTATGACTTCTATTTTTTCTGACATGATAGGAGAATATTTGGAAGTGTTTATGGATGATTTTTCTGTTTTCGGTCCTTCTTTTGATGAATGCCTGTCTAATCTCTCAAAAGTGCTTAAGAGATGCTGTGAGACTAATATTGTTCTTAGTTGGGAGAAGAGCCATTTTATGGTTCGTGAGGGCATTGTGCTTGGGCATATAGTATCTAGTAGGGGAATAGAGGTTGATAAAGCTAAGGTTGACTTAATTGCAAAATTACCTCCTCCCACTACTGTTAAACAAATCCGGTCCTTCCTTGGACATGCAGGATTTTACAGGCGTTTTATTAAAGACTTTAGCAAAATAGCTAAACCAATGTGCAATCTGCTTGCTAAAGATGTAGAGTTTGATTTTGATAAAGCCTGTTTAGAGTCCTTCAATAAGTTGCGTTTAATGTTGACCTCGGCACCTATCATGCGAGCTCCTGATTGGTCACTTCCTTTCGAGCTAATGTGTGATGCCTCCAATTATGCTGTGGGGGCAGTGTTGGGTCAGAGGGTAGATAAGGCCCCATATGTTATCTACTATGCAAGCAAAACCTTGAATGAAGCTTAGTTAAATTACACTACGACTGAGAAAGAAATGCTTGCAGTAGTTTTTGCGCTTGATAAATTCCGATCCTATCTTTGGGGATCGAAGACCATTGTGTACTCAGATCATGCCGCCTTGCGGTACCTGCTCTCTAAAAAAGAGACAAAGCCTAAACTGATTAGGTGGATTCTCTTATTACAAGAATTTGACTTTGAGATTAGAGATAAAAAGGGGTCTGAGAATGTTGTTGCTGACCACCTTTCTAGGATAGTAGTAGAAGAAGAGAGTGACCTCACACCTATTAGGGATTCTTTCCCTGATGAGCAGCTTTTTGCCGTCACTCATTCTACTTTACCTTGGTACGTTCATATAGTGAATTATCATGCCACAGGCCTTGTACCATCTCTTTGGTCGAAACAGGAAAAGGATCGGTTCTTTTCTCAGATAAAATTTTATTATTGGGAAGATCCTCTCCTGTTTAGGTACTGTGCTGACCAAGTTATACGTAGGTGCATTCCAGAAAGTGAGATGCAAGACGTTTTGAAGTTCTGCCACACTTTAGCTTGTGGAGGACACTTTAGCGGGAAAAAGACTGCCACTAAAGTCTTGCAGTGTGGGTTCTACTGGCCCACTTTATTTAAAGATGCATTAGATTTCTGTAAGTCCTGCCAGAATTGTCAGAGAATGGGTTCCATGTCTAGAAGGGATATGATGCCTCTTAACCCTATTCTAATCGTCGAAATTTTCGATGTTTGGGGCATCGACTTCATGGGACCTTTTCCTATTTCGCATGGGTTCGAATACATCCTAGTGGCTGTTGATTACGTGTCTAAATGGGTAGAAGCAATAGCCACTAGGACCAATGACCATAAGGTAGTGTTGAAATTCCTCCAAGAGAACATTTTCTCTAGGTTTGGGTTTCCAAGGGCCATCATCAGTGATGGAGGGTCACATTTTAATAACCGACCCTTTGCAACTCTCGTAGCTAAATACTCAATCACTCACAAGGTTGCAACCCCATATCATCCTCAGACTAGCGGGCAAGTGGAGGTTTCGAATAGGGAAATTAAGCATATCCTCGAAAAAACTGTCAGGCCTGATCGTAAGGATTGGTCATCGCGCCTAACTGACGCATTGTGGGCCTATAGCACTGCGTTTAAAACCCCTATTGGTATGTCTCCGTACCGTTTAGTCTATGGAAAACCCTGTCATCTCCCTGTTGAGCTAGAACACAAAGCACTTTGGGCCATTAGGAAATTTAATTTTGAAATGAAGGAAGCGGGTTCTCACCGCAAGCTTCAATTAAATAAGCTCGAAGAGATTAGGAATGAGGCTTACGAGAGTTCTAAAATCTCTAAAGCCAAAATGAAAGAGTTTCATGACAGACACATCAATAGAAAATCATTTGAACCAAATCAGAAGGTGTGTCTGTTTAACTCCAAATTGAGGCTATTTCCTGGTAAGCTTAGATCTCGCTGGGATGGACCCTTTGTAGTGACTAGAGTTACTCCTCACGGTGCTGTTGAAATTCGAAATCCTCGAACTGGTTTGTCCTTCTCTGTGAATGGACAAAGGCTTAAGCCGTTTATGGAGGGTATAACCGATAGTGAGGGCATTAGGGATGGTTTGGTAATTGAGTTTGTCATTTTGGAAGACCCAGCCTATCATTTTGACTAAAATGGAATTTCACGTCTGGCTGAAGACGTTAAAATTACCCCCCCACCCTTTCCCCTTGTTCTTGCACACACGTCTGGTCGTGACATCCTTTCAACATTGAGGACAATGTCTACTTCTAGTTGGGGAGGGTTTGTATATTCTCTTTTCCATGTTGATTTATTTATTCATTTAAAGTGTTACAGATATAATAATTTATTGTTTCTCATTCTTGTGTAAATATTATACCATCAATTTGAATAGTGATTATTTGAATAGACTTTGATATATTATACGTGGTAAACTATGAGTTTATTCTTTCATTTATATCATATCTATTTGTCAATTTTCGATACATTAATTGTAACTTTACTGTGATTAGCTTGTATTCAATCTTGCACATGCACGAACTTGGTTTAATCTTCATTCTTAGCAATTTGAATACCTGATAAAAACCGAGTTTATAAAGTGGAGACTGGCGACAAATAATGCAAATTTTGAACCATTCGATTATTTTTGGGACTCAAATATTCATCAATTCAGTTTAGTCCTTGGTTATTGCTTATCTGTTATACCTTGCGTAAATGCTTTAATCATGCGTATTTTAGAATGCAAATAACTGGATAATCAGTCGAGAATAAATGTGCAATTTTTGAAAAATGATTTAAGGCCATTTTATTCGAGTCTTTGTGCCGTGTATATTATTTCTAGAGTATAAGACCCCCGTAGTACCCTATTTTGAGCCTAAAAGTTGCCAATTTTTTCGATAACTTAGCAGCCATGGGTAACGAGGTGTCTCTTGTACAATTTTTGGAATAAAATGTCTGTGTATAGTGTATTAAAATAAAAAAATTTAGCCAAATGGAAAATTTTCAAACGTTGACGTTCTCTATCGATAACCATATTGCGCTATCGATAGAAGCTTTGAATTCAAAAAAAATAAAAAACTTCATTGCGCGGCAGAACAATATGACTATCGATAGCGAGATTTCGCTATCGATAGAAAGACCAAAAAAATCCGCCTGAAAAGCCTTCCCCGTGCGAAAACTGTTCATTTCCACCACTGTTCCCACCTGAAAACCGCCATTGCCACTTGACTCTCCACCTTCCACCTCACTTTCCGGCCATCTCAGGCGTCCATTTCGCTTAAACTTGATTCCGTTGCGACCCTCGCGGCATTCTTAGCATTTCTGACCGATCAGAACGGGCGTTTGCTTCACTTCATTTTTTTCGCTTTACACCACTTCGGGCACTTCCATTTCGGCAAGCTCAGTTCTTCTCTCCTTTTTTCACCCACATTTTGGTAAGACTTCATCTTAACTCTTTGTACGAACTTTATTTTACATTTGGAATAGAATTTTTTATCATTAATACATTGGGTTAGTAAGTTCATACGTGGGAATATTTTACATCTTAGGTAGTTATCTTTTATGGTGTGAATAATTAGAGTAGTTGAAATGTGCATATTGTTGGGTTGTTTGGCGTGGGGTATGCATCAGAATTATCATACTACATTCTGAAGTTGTGGTAAGGCCTGGACGTTAGGCTATGCATGAGCATGCATACTACTGTATGTGTGTTTGGAGGTGTTAATGAATGATGCCTGGATGATAGGCCAGTTCTGAAATTTGAGATGGGTTATAAAATTATCTTGTGGGTAACCACTTGCTGTGTTGTTCGTTTGATCCTTTTTGAAAAAAATGTTATGATTACCTCTGCAAATTATTCTTACTACTGACTGTGGTTCTATCTGCTGCCGTGGGTGTATGTGATAAAAATTGTACAGAGCTATGGTTCGCCAAAAGACCACTAGCAAGTCCCGTAAGAAGGGCGTGGCGTTTCAGGAGCCAGTTCAGAGACCGATGAGGTCTACAGATACGAGCAGGGGCAAAGCCCAGCGCACACAGCCAGATACTTCGGACAGTTCTGAGTCCGACATAGCAGCAGCTCCCATTCGGAGACCCTCATCTAGAGGGCAATCATCTGCGCAGCCATCAGAGAGTGTGCCTCCAGCTAGTTCACAGTTTGTGGAGGAAGAGTTTATTTATGAGCACCCTGATATTGGCGAGACTGGCGAGCCTCGCATGACTCGCGAGTTTGAGAGCTACGCGCAGACCGAGGCTGGGTCGAAGAGATTACCGACCCGTGGAGCTCCGAAACCGTGGCCAGTGATCCTGTCAGCGAAGAACTTCAATGTCGAGCGATATGTCGACCCGAAAGCCTTCAGATATGAAGGCTTGCTTGTAGAGACCCTACAGGACAGACACCTCAGCACCTGGCTGAGGAAGTGTTAGAGGTATGCCCTAAAACCAATCCTAAAGAGCATATCAATTTCATATTATATGTATTTGAAGGTACAACTTATCGTATGTATTTATATATATATGATAAGGTCCATGAATAAATGATAGAAGAAATATGTATCTCAAAGTTGTTGAGATATGGAGACTCATATTTCTAGTACACATTTATTCTAAACAAGTTCCTACTCATAGGTTTATTAAAGTGGATATTTAATAAACCGTTAAGAGTAGCACAGATTTAAACTGGCTCCAATTAGGAGGATAGGTAGTCTTTCCTATCGGTGTAGTGACACTATAGTTAATCTGTGGGTGCATATTAGAGAATATGTACACTGAACACGATCTGCCAGAATGTTCTTATGGAGATTAGTCAAAAGAATATTCTTTTGTTACGACCATTGATTTTGTAATCCTTAGACCTGAGGCACCATAGTTATCTTATGCATAGGTCACTTGAGTTTGATAGTATCTCGTACATCCTTAACCACAAGGGTGTAATCGGTACTCATTGGCTCTAGTAGGGTTATGTATGAAGGTAAATGAGTGCGCAAGAAGGAATCATCACTTTCATCTTTGATGAGAGAGAATGTCAAGGTTCGTTCACAAAGATAATTCTCAGTGTGAAATCCATGGCCATGGTGATAGGTAAACTGTGAAAAGTGTTTCATGAGTTTATCTTATTGAGAATTATATTTTGTGGAACATTTAACAAGTTGTTAAGATATGGTTTGACTTAATAACCATGCCTGAATATCTTAACAGTGACATTAGGGGATGAAGGATTAAGTAACATGAAGGGTTCATATGGTTCCGCTATTCACCCACACCTAGGGTACGTCATGATATGTTGCTAGATGTCACTCATGACCAGTGTAGGCCTATTAATAAAGTGTTATCAATGAGGGCATAATTGGAATTATTCCAATTGAACCTAAAAATAGAAACTTTCTATTTTAGGAGACATAGAGATGTCCCTGTCCACTGCTAGGTTGGGATGAACCCAAAGGGTCACACACATAAGGACACAAGTGAGTTCTTTAAGTTAGGAGAGGGGTCAGTTTCTAATTTTATGTAACTTACTTGGGCTCTTTAATTAAAAGTTAATTAAGGAGGACTAAGTTGCAAAATATTGGAAACCCTAGTATTTATCTATAAATACATAAGGTGAGGGTGCATGCTAGCACTAGTCCATCCAAACCCTAAAAGGAAGAGTGGTTTTCTTTATTCCCTTGAGGAGGCCGGCCCTAGTGTGCTCAAACCTCTCTTGGCCGAATTGCTCTATCACTCTCCCTCTCCATCTTGCTTTGATTCAAGTGTTGAACAAGTGCGGGAAGCTTGAAGGGTCTTGTGTTCGTGTGGATACCTTGGAGGCTTCATACACTTTGAAGCTCGGATTCGAACGAGGTTTCAACAAAGGCAATCATCAAGTAAGTCAATGTTTTAAAGTTGTTTAATTCTTGTACTTGTATTATTCATGATCCGATGCTTGTTTCGATTTCCTGCTTGAATATGTATGGTGGGATTCTTGTTTATAAATTTTTTATAGTTTGTCTTCCGCTGCGAATCCTCCCTGCACATATTCTTTCAGGAAGGGCGCATGTTATATGGCCAGTGTTGTGCATCAGTTCTATACATCAGCACACGTGGCAGAGGATCAGCCACAGACACTCAGGGCCGAGGTTGGAGGCCGCATTGTCGAGTTTACTCCAGACGACATCGCTACCTACTTGGGGTGCGAACGTCCACTGACGACAGAGGTGGAGGGCAGTTATTTAGAGCTGACAGAGAGTCAGTGTGCAGATATGGTGTGCGTGGACCATGAGTTATTCGATGGACTGCACTTCACGACCGGGAACATGCACCCATCCTACGCAGCTATGAATAAGCTGCTTTACTGCAATCTGCGAGCGAGGGGTACTGATTCACAGATCCCCGTGGAGTCTGTGCGGCTGCTGCTAGAGTTCTTGAGCGACCACGAGATGGATATCGCCTTGTTGATCTTCAGCGAGATCCGTACGTTTGTTGCCACACAGCCGCGCAACAACATGTCGTACCCCCAGATGATTACAGCTTTTGCTTTGGGTGCGGGTGTTGTATCTGATGAGCCATTGCGATGGGGTGAGGGACCTATTACCCCCACTACGATAGCTAGGAGTATGGCAGCTCGGCCGAAGAGGCCGCGTACAGAGACAGCTGACCCATCAGAGCCTACTCCAGCTTCTACATCACAGCCATCAGCGACTCCAGTTCCGACTCCTGCTGCACCTACTATGCCAGCTGCATCATCTGCCAGCTCTCAGGATTTTTTACTTCAGGTCATTGAGGGGCTGAGATCAGTGATGCAGACTCAACGGATACAGTCAGCTCAACTAGACCGTCAGTCCGCGCAGCTTGACAGACAGTCTGTACAGATAGAGAGACACTCTGCTCAGCTCCAGGCTATGTGGAGACGGATGGACGACGAACCTATTTCTGAGGCCGACCGCACGTTATTTTATAAGCCACAGCCTGCTGCTGGATTTAACGTCCCACCTGGGGATGATGAGATGAGGGATGATGCTCAGTCTTGAGCGTGGGTGGTTGTTCTTTTTGGAGGAATAATTGTTTCTTTTTTGTTAGAATTTTAAGTTGTTATCTGGGTTAGTATAGGGTATTTAGGATGGTTTAGGGTAGTAACCTTGAACATATTACAAACCATCCTAATTTTGCAGTCCAAAATTTCTTCTGTTACAACCAAATACATTACAATCCTATAAAGACCTTTTTGATTTCAAAAATTTTGTGCACTATTCTCTTGTGATTACTTGCTTATTTAAGTTTTATTTATGTATGAACTGCATCTTTGCAAATATAACTTCGCTAATTCATCTTTTATTGGTCAAATATTAGAGCTTAATGTATAAGTTTTATACTTGTATATTTCCATTTGGGAACTCTGGGTTACTAACCTTTTTCAGAGCGAACATTTTTTGCGAGCGACCACCAGTGAGGATTTGAAGTTGAAACTTATTTAGGGTTAATTCTCATACTCTTATTGCGTTATTTTGATTCTATCAAGTTCATCCTCACTACACATTGATCACTTGCTAATTACCTGTTAAAGATAGCATTTCCTGTATTTAAAATTTTCAAATATGATATTGATATATCTGTGGATGAAACTCTTGCTGTGTACATAGTATAATTTTAAAATTCTTTATCAAATGATTCTTTTAATTATTCATGTTTGTGGGTATCATTTTTGTAAACCCTCACGAGACTACACTCGTCCACTAAGGGTAACTTAGTGGTTTAAAAGGCTTGTTGCATATACTAAATGCAATCGCGATTCCCTGCGAAAGTGGCTTTTTCAATTTCTAGTTTTAAATCGTCATCTTAAGAGTTTAACTATTTGCTAAGAGACTAGCAAAACCTAAGTTGGGGAGTGTGATTGTATCACAATCATGCTCTCAAAGGATGGTATTACTGTATTCTCTTA
>JAESVK010076561.1:0-23636 GCA_017140935.1 Hamamelis virginiana
GCTCATTCCACCAAAGTAATCGCGTTTTAACCAGTTTTATTAAAATTATGTATTTTCGCTTCGACCCAATTGGAGCATTTTTCACCACCAACTTAATTTGACATTATTCCTTCACTTTAATTAATTCTAATAGTCTTTTATTATAAACCTACATTTTCCCAGTGGTTCGACACCCGTGCTCCCAGTCCCAATTGAATTGAGATTAGCAAACACGCGGTTTTATAAATATATTAATCTTGATCACTAACAAGGAATAATCTCCCTTGTTCTCTGAAGCGATCAAATTTTGCCGCCGTTACCGGGGAACTTACGGTTTATTTAAAAAGAACATTTGGATTTAATTTGAGTCGTAAATATTAATACTGTTAATATTACTTAAGATATATTCTTTTATACTGTTTATATATATATTATAATTATTATTTATTATTCATTTTTCTTCTTCCTCTAACTACAGGTTGCTGAAATCAGGAATTGGGAGCTTCACTCCCGCGCTCTTAAAATAACAATTAAAAGCTAAAGCTTAACTGTTCACTTCTTGCTTATTAAATTCCTTGATTATCTGTGGAGACCTCATTTTATGCGGGATAGAAGGTCGTTGTCATTAAACGTAATTCCTATAGACTCGAAATTAGAAAGAACTCTGAGAGCTGCTAAAGCTTCTCAAAGACAGTCCAGTGAGTCCGTACCTTTGCATCATTTTGATATGGCTGAATCATCTGCACACACTGTCATGTTACCTGCAGCTAATATTCAAGTCCCACAAGGTCTTAAAACTCTTAGGGATCACTTCATGCCCAATAGTTTTAATCCACCCTCCTGTATCCAAATTCCGCACATCGAGAATCTCATCTATGAGATTAAGCATGCTACCATTCAAATGCTTCCTACGTTCTATGGGTTAGATAGAGAGAACCCATACGACCATTTGCAGGAATTCTTAGGGATCTGTTCGACCATTAGAATTCAAGGTTTCCATCCAGAATCCCTGAAATTGTTTCTATTCCCGTTTTCCTTAAAAGATAAGGCCAAACACTGGCTTTGTACTCTCCAAACCCCTGTCCCTATCACTACTTGGGAACAGCTTCAGAAATTATTCCTGTCTAGATTTTACTCTGTTGGTAAAACTCACCAAATGCGACGAGGTATAACAAACTTTGTCCAACATGAACAAGAATCTTTTCATGAAGCCTGGGAGAGAATGAAAGAGCTTCTTAGATTATGCCCTCATCATGATGTACCTAAGCGGCAAATCATATAGTCTTTTGTTAGAGGTTTAACTGAGGGTGACACGCAGACTGTGAAATCTGCATGTGGGGGAGCTATTTTAAGTAAAGGTGAGGATGAGATGTGGGCATTATTTGAAGCATTGAGTGAGGATTCGTTCCACATGGCCTCGATGTCTTTAAATAACCATGATGATGCTTTAGTAAAGAAAACGCCTCCCAAAAAGGGCGGTATTTATGATGTGGATTCCCAAGTTTTGGCAAACAAGCAAGTTGAGGCTCTGTCTCAGAAACTTGACAAATTAATAGCGGCACAAGGGCAATCTTCTAAAGCCCATATGAAACCTGTCAACTTGGTATGCAATATTTGCACGGACCCAGCTCACGAGACCCCATATTGTCCTATGGCAGGACAGTACCCAGAGTTTGTCCAAGAGCAGGTTAATGCTGCTCAAGGATATGCACCACCTAGGAATGACCCATATTCCAACACTTACAATCCTGGGTGGAAGAATCATCCAAATTTCCAGTGGTCTAGTCAGCTTAGAGGATCCAATCCTACTCAGCCTGCGAGACCCACATATAGCAATAATCCTGCTATTGTTCAACCCTATAGACCACCACTGATGCAACCCAAGTACCCAAGTTATGGTGCTTCTCAAGCACCTCCAACCCAGTATCCGAGTCAAGCTGTGACTCAACCACCACCACAACCTCTAAGAACGCCTGGTTTTGAGGAACAAGTCTTAGCTACCCTGAAAAGTCTAGAGGTTTCAGCACAACTCACTCATTCTCATTCTCAATCTATTTCCAAGTTAGAAACCCAAATGGGTCAATTAGCGGCTTCATTTAGTCGCAGAGAGGAGGGAAAATTTCCGAGTCAGGCTGTTGCCAATCCTAAGGGAGCTTTTGTAGCTGAGAGTTCTACTTCTCAGAACCCACAATGCAATGAGGATGTTAAGGCTGTTACAGTCTTGAGAAGTGGGAAGGTGGTAGATAATAGAGTTTGGGAGAAAGAGAGAGAAAAAGATAAAGAACCTGCAATAAAGATAGAGTCTGAAGCTTCGAGGGATAACTTTCCCGCAGCTTTAGACGATCCGTTGGCGTCTTATGTGCCAAAAGCCCCATTCCCATCTGCGCTTGTTGCGCCTGAGAGGAGAGCGAAGAAAGGAGCTAGCATGTCAGATATGTTAGAAGTGCTTAAAAGTGTTCATATCAATCTACCTCTATTAGATGCCATTAAACAGATTCCTTCATATGCTAAATTTTTGAAGGAAATGTGCACACAGCAACACAAGGAGCGTGTTCATCTGTCTAAAACCATAACTCCCGTTGACATAGCAAGTGCTGTGTGTCAATTCCAAGCTCCAATAAAAAGAAAAGATCCTGGAACGCCAACTATACCTTGCTTCTTAGGAAGTCATTTCATCGATAGAGCGTTAGTTGATTTTGGTGCGAGTGTGAATATTCTTCCATATTCAGTTTACGCCAAAATGGAGCTTGGGACACTCCAAACCACACCTATGATCCTCCAATTTGCAGATAGGTCCACTAAGGTACCTAGAGGGATACTGCAGGATTTCTTAGTAAAGATAGATTCGTTTGTTTTTCCTGCAGATTTTATTGTCTTGGATATGGAGCCCGTTGATATTACTAGGCCTCAAATCCCGGTTATAATAGGTCGACCTCTTTTGGCAACTGCTAATGCAGTCCTTCATTGTAGGACTGGCATAATGAAGGTGTCTTTTGGAAACATGAAAACAAGGCTGCAGGTTTATAGTGCAGCTAATCAACCTCATAACTTTGAGGATTGTTTTTTTGTAGATATCATAGATAAAGTGGTAGAGGAAGCTACACCTTATCTTCTGTCCAAGGACCCGTTAGAAACATGTCTTAATTACTTTGGGTTCAAGGACCATGACATAGAGCATTCATTCATGGAGGTGAATCTTGTCTTAGATTCTACCTCCTCTGTAGAAAAATTGCCCTGGAGACCTAGGGTTGAACCACTTCCATCTATTCACTACTACAAAAACTGTCAAATGGGACACTTAAAAAGTGTCCCCATAGATGTTTGGCGACACTTTTGGAAGTGTCACTGGGAGCTGTGTTTTTAAAGGTGACCGCCTCAAAGGGGACACTTCTCAAGTGTCCCTAATGTGTCCCCAATAGGGACACTTTAAAAAGTGTCCCCTTTGAGGCGATGAATGGCGACACTTTAAAAGTGTTCCCTTTGAGGCGGTGAATCGCAACACTTTAAAAGTGTCCCCTTTGAAGTGGTGAATTGCGACACTTTAAAAGTGTCCTTGATATGTTCACAATAGGGACACTTAAAAAGTGTCCTCATTTACTTTTCTTTTTTTTTTTGGGTAGCAAATGCTTCACAATTTTAATTTGCCATTAATATATGCTATTAAATCATATATATTCACCAATGGTTGTTCTAACATGCGTTTATTTATGCGCACACAATATTAAAATATCCACACTAATATATTACTATATAATACTGATAAAAAAAAGAACCCACATGCATTTGCAATATATATATATAAATTAGTATCACCAAGTCAACACTTTGTTAATTAATATTGAATATCCTAATTAAGAACCAAAAGTGTAACAATTTTTGCATAATCTAGTTTTTACAAGTCATTGAACTTCGCACAATCTTCATGTAATCAACAAAATGTCCATCCATATATAGTGCAATCCTTCAGCCCCTACATTAAAATATAGAGTTGCACTTATGAGTTCATATTGCAACTGATATATAAAATTACATTTCATGAAAAATTAATTTACCATAAGAAAGGTGTAGGTACATCACAGATACATGGTAAAATTAACAATACAAACTACAACCAAATCATGTCCATTAAAACTTCAATACATGTTTCCACATGCACTTCTATTAATAATAAAAATTAAATTAAATTAACTTGTACTAAGAAATATTTTCTTTTTTGAGATAAAAATTCGGCAGCATCTTGTCTGTTTTTGGAACATTTCTATATATTCACCTATTAAAAGAACAGTTTATAGCACTTCCATAATCATATTATCACAACATCCCATTTAAATGGCGCCTCATGTGCCATGTTATCATCAACAGCCAACAATCACAAGCTATCTTAAGTATAAAATAGAACCTCTAGCATAAAAAATAAAAGGTTTTATATTTCTCATGGTAAACGGTGAGTATTACTTAGCTAATAATTGAGATAATGCATGGCCATGGAACTAAATTTCAGTAGATACAAGCACTAAAAAAAGTATCCCCCAACTTAAATGTGGCAAGAAAAATAATTAAAACATTTTAAAAGGTAAGGCTAGACAGAAAAATATTATATCACTACTAGAAAAACAGCCTAAGACGAGGGTTAAAACCCTCGTCTTTGGGCTAAGACGAGGGTTATTCTTTTGTCATCTATTCCAGGGTCGTCTTTAAAAAGACGAGGGTTTTAGAACCCTCGTGAATTTGAACAAAAGACGAGGGTTTAAAACCCTCGTCTTATATAGAAACGACGAGTGTTTAAAACCCTCGTCTTTTGTCAATACCACAAGTGTTTTCAACCCTCGTCTTTTCCAAAAATGACAGTTTAAAAGATAGAAAAGACGAAGGTTTAAAACCCTCGTCTTTTCTCTTTCAATTTTTTTATTTATTTATTTTTTAAAATTATTCCATTTGGATATGACCTGTACCAACCTGTATATATACATGTAGATACATTCACAAACCCACCAATATGAAGTGCAAGAATCCTAACTATAAATATAAATTAGGATCATCCATGTAACCTGTATATAAACATGCAATCACATTCACAAATCCACCAATGAAGTGCAAGAATCATAACTTTTCTAAATATAAGTTAAAAGTGCCATTCATGTACACTCAATTTCGAATCCTAACTATTTATACAATCAATCAATGTCTCATCATCAATTTATTGAAAAACAAAATCCTAATTAAGAATGAGACCCCCAAAATAAATCATGCACTTGAACCCCGCTAGTTTCTCCATCATTTTCTGGTGAGTAGCATAGTACATATATTGAAAACCTACATGAATACATAAGATAAACATGGTTAAAAGATATCCATTTCTGTATCATATAACTATATGATTTAACTAAGATGTAAATCATAACTAGGAAATCGTTCTTATTAATAACCCTGAGGTCAGAATTGTATGGAAACATAAATTTAAAAATCACACATAAATCAGAAAAATGCATTCATAAGCTTGCTTCCCATGGCGCAAAATATACTATTATTACAAAAATGTTGTCAGTATGGTCAGTTACATAAGTGTGATTCATCTAGCATAACCTATTTGTAGACAATCAAATATAACCTATTTGTGCATTCATTCAAGAATATAAGTGTGATTCATCTAGCATTTCAAAACAAGTGTAGACAATCAAATATAATTGTCCAGTGTGATTCATCTAGCATCATTCAAGAATTTACATCCATGTTAAATGTACAAGAAACTAAAAGTAGTTTGTAGCATTAAAATAAAATGCATCTACATATAAATTGACTGACTTGCACCTTAAACCTACATTGTTGAAGATTTTACTTGTAAATCAACCAGTGCACCCAAGGCTCTTTTTGTGCATATCAAAACAAGATGGACTAGATGGACTTAGTTGTAGTAGCAGTAGAAGAAGAAGAAATTGTTTTTCCTTTTAGAAATGTAACAACGTGTTACGTACACATTCCGAATGAGAGTATGGAATCTGAGAGGTTGACATCTCTAAGACAGTGCACCCAAGGCTCCATATATCAACTGTAAGCCCATACCCATGGTTCCTCCGATTAACAACCTGCATTTGAGGATAATGATAAGGCCTTTTTCATATCCATAAATTTATCCTCTTTTTTCTTTGAGAAGTTATAAATGAGGGCATAATTGTGAAGTCAAAACAAAGTTACAAAAGATCGAACATGTTCTCCCCACGTCTGCTACTCAATCCCACATGGCCAACACCCACTTCTAGTTATAGACACTAACAAGGTACTAAAAAAATGAAGACATATTACACATTAGCCCAAATTTGTGAGAAAAAGTTTACTAGAATTCTCCATGACAGAGACATAAACACAAGTCTTAAGTGTCCAACAAGTGGGTGAGGTTTCTTAAACAGCAACATTGAAGGAAAAAAAAAAAAAAAAACAGGAAATGCAATGTAATAAGGGATTATAGAAGAGCTAGCGTCCAGCATTTAAGTGTTTTTATCATAGCAAAAATGGATTTAAAAGAAGTTTGTCTCCATACACAGCAAGAATCTATAAATAATATTTCCATAAGATGAATCAAACAAATATGTTTAAAAAGAAAAAAAAGAAAAAAAAAAAAGGAGTACACATACATGCTCTAGGGGTCCGAATAGCTGTCCTTATCAAGTATCTTCACAGAAACCTTTGTACCATTCCATTTAGCCACTTGATATGTTCCCTATCAACAGGTACAGGAGCATTTTAATAACCATCTATAAAAATAGAAAAATATTTGAGAATATATCTATTAAATAGCTCAGTAATAACAGAACATTGAGGAAAAGAAACAGTAGCATTTCACAGCTCTACCCTGTTTTTAAAGGTGAAGGCGTAAGGCTGGCCATTTCCTCTCTTTTGAGGCGAGGCGTAGGCCCCAAGGAGAAACCCATCATCTAGTTTTCAAACAATTTAAAACCGTAGAATGAGATTTTCCATGTCTTTATTCAACAGGAATAGTGTTGGAAACAGGAATACTTGCTAGTGATTTATGTGAATGAAAGCTTCTGCTTCCTGATTGTACATTTGTGCATGTAGTCATTCGTTAGTAGTAATGTAACTTGAATGGACCAACCAAGCCCTGCCCAAAAACTAGCGGTTGGATTCGAGCAAATTTTTTTGTTTGGTGTTTTGGGTGCAGTTTTGTTTATTGTCCTTTCTTTTGTTGGGACCATTTTTAAGACTCCCTATTTATCATCTCCATCAGAATTGTCCACTGCTGCATTGTGAAACTTTCTGCTGCCCTTTGAGCATCTTTAATACGAAACCCAAGCTCCTAAAGACAATTTCATGGCTGAATATAATGCACAGGCGTGCACCATTTAAGCTTCCATGCCAACTAGCTGCTTTGCTCTTTCCCACAATTATCTATTGGCTTCATGCTCATATAAGTTTATGTAAGCATATGCTGACATGATCATTTATGTATATATATATAGACATTAGTTATATGTAAACATGTACTAGATTGGCCGGGCTTGGGTTAAACAGACTTCCTAAGGTCTTAAATCTTAATCCAAGCTCCAAATTTCAGTTGGGCATTGGATTGGAGAGTTTAAATCCAAGCCCAAGTCTGATTCTAACACTTGAGCCCAGCACATTGACTTGGGATGGATTCAAACGCTCACATTTCCACAATGCTTAAACAAATTGAGAGAGAGAGAGAGAACCCAAATAGACAACTTGCATGTGATTGTAACTATTTTATTGGGATGAAACTGCAGAGATCCAGGGGGATCTTAAATCATTTTATAGTTTTGCTTTTTAAATAGAACTTACATGATTTATCAAGTTAACTTTAGTGACTCGCATGTTGATTCCTAAGTCTTCCAAGACTCCTCAAATTCCCAACTCAACCAGTAATGGAGAAACATCTAAACAAAGCCAACCAAAATAAGAAAACACAATAGATAGCTGAGGGGGCTTAAAAGCAAAAATAATGTGAGTTTTGAGTGCGCAAAGTATTGATAATTACTTTTAAAAATTGAGGTAGCAAGAATTTCTTATTGCCTCAACTTTTAAAAGTAATTATCAATACTTTGTACTATAAGAAAAATAGCCTCTCTTTTGTCATCTAGAAAAGAAAAAAAAAATGGAAAAGAAGCAACAGCTTATCCAAACGGGTCCTAAAGAATTAAATGGTACTATACCACTATACCAGACTCCAATGCATAGACACACAATTGGTGGTGAGAATTTCAACTGTAGATTCATTGCACACCACAACTGATAACAGGATCAAAACTCATTCAGTTACCTAGAGTGTCAACCCCATTAGAGCAGACACCCTATGGCATACAACAAGGGAAAATAATTTACAATTTGGGATAGTATAACCCCAAAAGACCAAAGTAATATGACCGTTAACTTGTGTCACTCTTTATTAAACTCTAACCAAACTATTGACAGAAAGATAACAAAAATAATAGAAAACGGAGTAACTCCATAACAATACACACAGGAACATGGGAATCCATCCATACTCGTACAGGAAAAATTTCAAGCGGAAGACAGAAATATAAATAATAGCTTTGTCACCATATCTTTCTTCCAGCAACACCAATTCATCCCAAGTAATACCGCATCCAGCATACACATGATATGTAACAAACTAAGCATGAAATTTAATGCATTATGATTTCAATTTTGAGATGAAAAAGGCCCAAAAAAAATCCACAAGCCTAATTTTTGCTAAACCAATATGAAACCCTCTTTTTTTTTTTTTTTGAAAACAAAACAACCCGAGAAATGGCTCTTCTCTCCCCAGGTCTACACGGACTTCCATTACTATTTTCACCCTCAATACTCAAAACCAAAGAGACCCATATGCTACATAGACATACATTAATGCATGCTCTTCTCTCACAATTTTCCAAAATTTTCCTTTCCCCATCATTCAACTCTCTCTTATTTCTTCCAAATCATCACGATTAGACTATGAAGTTATACCCCCAAGTATTTTCAAGTTCAGTTCAACTAAATTTTCCTTTCCCCATCATTCAACATAATACAGAACACAACCCCAGAAAAGCATCCAATCAAATACAACAGAATTCTAGCGAACAATTTTTTAGACTATAAATAAAAGGAAAGAAAGAATCAAACCTCAGAATCCTTTGTGAATAATCTAGAGTGGTAGCTGAAGACTGAAGATGGTATTCCCTGTTTTCAAATGAAAGGGTTATACTTTCAGTAGCTACTAAACTGTTTTTAAATGGTATTCCCTGTTTTCAAATGAAAGGGTTATACTTTCAGTAGCTACTAAACTGAATATAGTTCTGCAAAAATGTACTACTTCATCTTGGATTAATTACCAGCGAGGCAGCAATCCCACCCATTGCTGTTTGCTCTTTTTCGTAACATTCTCTCATCCATTTCCCTCTGTTTTTAACCCATCATCTTCCCCATCTTCACCTTTCTCTACTCACAAACCCAAGATAAGACCGTATCTTATTAGATATATTATTTTATCTCTAGCAAATAAAATCAAAACCATAAACGTTCTCTGATAGTAACTTTCCTATAAGTTACACGATAAATTTCCAATAATAACTAAGAAAATGAATGACAAAACAAGCCACTCAAACTTCACTTTAACCATTCAATAAATTTCACCTAAACTTCACTTCAACGATAAATAAATTACGGGCAAAAATGAAAAACACAGGCAAAAGCGAAAAAAAGGAGCCAAGTGACAAAATTAACATAAAAAAAAAGAGAGAAGAAAGAGGAATACCTGATGGTGGAAGCCCAAAATCTGAAGAGTAATTAGGGATTTGGGGCTTTTTATATATGATGACTGAAAAAACCCAAGTGAGAAACCTAAAATTACAGTACACCATTACAAAAATAATTTCATGAGATTTTATGTACAAATTCCATAGCTATCATCAATAACCCTAAGTTAATGTTTCTTAAACAAAACCCCCAAACTCAACCCTCCGCATAAACACCATTAGAAAAATCAACAACAAACCAAATGAGAAACCTAAAATTCCATATATTACTACTTAATATAGATTACCTGAAATCAACCCAACAAACCAAATGAGAAGAGGCTGAAATCTTCCATCAGAATCTCTGTAATCACCGGCGTTCTTGGAATCTTCTTCCTCGGTAGTGTTACTCTCCGATGAGAAGAGTCGCCAGTCAACTGACGAGGGAAAGAGAGCGGGACTGCAAGAGAGAAAGAGGGAGAGAAGGCAGTAGGGCAAAGAGATGAGAATTGAAGAGGGGCGCGCAAAGTTGAGAGATAAGAATAGGCGCGAATCGAAAGTAAAAGAGGGGGATCGAGAGGGTTTCTGGTGAAAAATCGAAAAAATGACGAGGGTTTAAGACCACCCTCATCTTTTCTTACCTTATAACGAGGGTGTTTAAAAAACCCTCGTTTTTACTGCCTTTTCACGAGGGTTTTAAGGCACCCTCATCTTTTCCCTCATTTCAGTGTCGTGTTAGCCAATTTTTGTTGTAGTGTATAATCTTGAGTCCCAAGCAAAACAAAAGTGGGGACAACTTTATATTTTCATTTTGGCCAATGGGGACAAGTTCTTAAGTCCTAAACAAGTGTAAAATTCAGATTATTTTTGGATGCATGAATATCACACTTACAGCTTTCATTTCACCATTTCACTAATCAAAATGACTTAACTTCAACTCAACATACAAGTCTAAAAGCTTATAATGATTTTGAACTTTTATGTACTTGAGTGAATAAATTCTACTTCCATATAAAGGTGACACTTAAAAATCTTGAAAACCAAACTCTATTTTTACTATTATTAAGGTTAAAAAAAAAGTCATAGATCAATCTGAAAGAATTTATATAAACTATGGAGGTATGGTATGACTACTTTCCACTAACACCTGAAAGTGGACTGAAATCCAAGGTTCTTCACAAATAATAATTTTACTTCCTATTGTTTAAACCGAAGCAAAAGAAAGTTATACTTGTTAATGCAAAGTTGGGTTATATCAAGGCATAGTTGGGCAACTTGGGCAAAAGGAACGCAAACACTAAAAATTTCATCTATACAAGCCACATGATGAACATCTAAGAAAACAGAAAAGAACAATTGTTACTTGTTATCAAACAATGGAACGAAGAAAAATACTAACTAAAGAAGCACCTAATTCACTCATAATCTCTAAGTAATACTAGTTTTGATTTCTCAACTAAATAACTGTGGGTACAAAAAGTTGCCATGAAACCAAACTCATCAGCCAATGCTCGTTTTCCACTTTAGTTGATTCTATGTTGAACCTTCCTCTGGCTTCACTTCCTCAAGATTTGCTTTGGATGGTGCCAACGGTAAGTAGAAATTTCAATTTTTTCCATTTTTCTATAGATTCATATGGAGATTTATAGCAACACAAAAAGGAATGAAGGTGAAGGACTTGAAATGCATATACATATACTGGGAGAAAGCTCAAGGAAGCATAAGAATTCAAATATAAATTGACTATTTAACTAACTCGCCTTAGGTATCCCGTGATAAATTAGGCTAGAACCTATCGCTGACCGAGGAGTCCCTGCTTCTCCATATGTCATCCATTTGTACCTGAGTGTAAAAAAAGGAATGCTAATGGATAAGAGAACTTCAATAATGAATTGCAAGCTTAATATAGATTAACAACTTACTCTCCAACAGATCCATCAACTCGAATTCTTGTACCCAAATATTTGTAATCTCGGAAAGTCTTAACTGATCGCCTATAATCACAAAGTTTGAAAACCAATTTTGTCAATATTTTAAATGAAGTAAACATGGAGGTAGCCAGATATTATACACAAAACATAAATAGTAATAATGGAAGTTATGGAACGATGAATCTATGATGTAATTTTGGCATGTAAATGGAAGGATATAAAATCAAGTCCTCATTTACCAGGGAAAAAAATGATGCTAATTTAAGAGCTAACAGAATAAGCAAATGTAGGATTTTAATTGCCCAAATGATGTTAACAGAATAGCACGTGACTATGAAGAGCTATTGGCTGTTCTTTTTAAATGCTATAAGTGGAAGAGGGAAGAAAAATACATGGGTAATTTTCAGCCAATAACCATCTAGAAGATGCAAGTAAGGAGCTATAACTGTAAGAAGGTAACAAACTCATTTAACCCTTGAAAGATGTATAGTTTTACCTTGATGTCACACAATCTCCCAATGAAACATAATTTGAAGGAGCTCGAGGCCTCCAAAATGCAAGGTTGTTACAGGGTCCATTTTCTGCATAGACAGATAATATAACCAAATGTAGGTAAAAAAAAGACCTAAGAGTTAGCAGTTATTAGTGGCTAATGAGAAAGAAGAACTAATGAACAAGATAATTTCAATATGAGAGAACGATGGATGCATATATAAGTAGAAATCAGAGATATATTTGTTTTATCTTTGATAGAGGTATACCGCTGAAATATCCATTGAATCGAGAATAATAAGACCTGAACCAGACTCAGCAGTTAAATCCTTCACAAGGGCTCGAATCCAGGTATCATTTTTTTTTATGCATACCTGTCCAAAATACAAATAGATTATGTAGGTGAATTACACTCACTCGAAATTATCATGCAAAGTACCAATTTCAGGATGATCAGGGAATCTAGTCACAAGCGTCAAAGGAAATCGTGCAGATCTGCCATTGAAAAATGAAATCTTAACAACAGTCATGGGGGACAATTTAGAGCTAACTAAAGAAAAACTGTAAAAGCCTACCTGTAAACATTCCACTTTCCTGTGTGTAATTTCTCTGGAAGCACAACACTGTACCCCTGCTCTACTCAGAGTTCAAAGCCAGAAAAGAGGATATTAATGCACGAGTGCACATGGAAGAAAAATGATGGAAACAAGAGACATTAAGAGGATTTTTTTCCCAAAGGGGACTGAACCACATTGATTAACAATTGACACGGACATTTCATTGCTGTACATTGAATTCACCTGGAAAACCATACATAAGTCCCAAAACTACTCACAATAGCAACAGATAATATACCATCATTGTTGGACCCAACTCCAATTTGGAACCCACCATATTGCTTGACCATCTAAAGGTACTAGATCGACTAATAGACTGGGGAATAATTAGGAAAAAAAATGGACAACAATGAACTAAGCTACAAGAGTAATGCATGTGGAAAACTAAATCACAAGTCATACTCAATGAACTATGCAATTAATTGGAACAAATACAAGACAAAGAGGCCTAAGTGAACCAAGTTGCAAGAGTATTAATTATAATACAATCATGGCCTAACAAACATCATAAAATTTATAACTTCGTATCAAAAATAAGAAAAAAGCATACATTTGTAAGATTTTTTTAACAGCAAGAATAACCAAATAAAATATTTTCTTGTGTAGGGACATTTGCTTGTATAGACATGTCAACTATAACTTGTCCAAGTCAACACATTGCAGATTAATGCCAAGAAACTCCTAAAAATTTCAAGCATACATTGCCCATAAAATATTATTACAACGATTGAGAAGCATACCAACTTTGGAGTGAAGTGAAAATGAGAAAGAGCATCCAACTTCAAGCACAGTTTCTTGAATAGCAAGCTTGCCTGATCAAAGATAATGACCACAAGGTTAAACAAATCTAATACCTTCAAAACAGGGGTACTCTGGTAGTGAGATACCAAATCGCAGGCTAGCACAAAATAGACACCATTGCATCAATAGGTTTCCTTGGTGGAGATTGATTATACATAAATCAAAAGCCAAAATAAAAATCCAAAACAGACTAGAAACTCAGAAAGCAAACCAGCAAAAGGAAAAATAAAAACAAAAATCCAAGCACAAAACAAAAAGCCACAAATCAAATGATTCAAGAGACAATAATCAAATTAGAAGGGGAAAAAAAGAAACAATACAAACCCTAACTTACCGAGTTACCAAATCGCAGCCAAACAAGCTTTCGTGTAGGGTTATGTCCGCCCAAGCAAGAGAAAAAGAGCATTTAAGCAAGCGACTGGAAAGGGGAGATAGATATGAGCGCAAGATGAGGTGAAAGAGAGAGAAAGGTGTAGGGTTTCGTTCGGACAGATCGAAGGTACGAGCGCTGGAGAGAGAGTGAGATCTAGAAAGACCTGGTGGAAACACCGACTAAGAGTCGGTGACGGTAGCTTCTTCGCCAGTCGCCAGTCAATAGTAAGTGGGCGCTGTTCTGTTAAGCCAGCTGACTCGACATACAAACCCAATCCCTAACCCTCTCTTTTTGGTTGGATTGAGTCTGGCGTGCGTATAGTAAAGGAGTACCCAGTACCCCGAACCCAAACTTCCCTCGTGGCTGCGTTGGAAGAGCTACGATGCAGAGCGGCCATCTTTTTAAGCCTGCCGCTGCTGTGTTTGTTGCCACTGTTTGGCAAAATTCCTTTCCCAGCCCATGAATGGATCGTCAACCATCTTAATGCCCCCATTTGGGTTACAAGCTTGCATTACCAAGCTCGGCTCTGGAGAGAGAGTGAAAATGAGGGAGTTGAGAGAAAAAGGGGAGCGGGAGTTTAGAGAGGAATGGGCCCGGTATGTGAAAAGTTGGAGCCAAAAATATTTGGAAAGTACGTAAAAATGACACACAAATAGCGACAATTTTCTAAAGTGTTGCTAATACTGTATTTATAAGTGTCCTTATAACATGAGCTAATAGGTACACTTTTAAAAAAGTGTTGCCTTAAGTAATTTTTTTTGGACATTTATACGACACTTTCCTAAAGTGTTGTTAATACTATATTTATGGAGACACTTTAATAAAAGTGTTGCAAAACATGATCTAATAGGGACACTTTCTAAAAAGTGTTGCATTAAGTAACTTTTAGAGACACTTACCAAAAGTGTCCTTAATGTGTAAAAAAAAAGTGTCCCCTTTGACAGTTTTTGTAGTAGTGATTGCCAGTGTCCCTTCCCCTACGTCTTTTGAGTCTCCACCGCAACTTGAGTTAAAGCCTCTGCCGGCTAATCTCAAGTATGCCTTTTTGGGTAGTAGTGACACCTTGCCTGTCATAATATCATCTTCATTAAATTTAGAACAGGAAGGTAAGCTGTTATCTGTTTTGAAAGAGCATAGATTAGCCATAGGATGGTCGGTCGCTGATTTAAAGGGTATAGACCCGTCAATCTGCCAGCACCGTATTCACCTAGAGGAAGGTGCGAATCCTTCAAGAGATGCCCAACGTAAGTTACACCCGAATATGAAAGAGGTAGTTAAAAAGAAAGTTTTGAAATTATTGGATGCGGGTATTATTTACCCAATTTCTGATAGTGAGTGGGTTTCCCCTACTCAATTGGTTCCTAAAAAGTCTGGGATTACTGTTATAGCGAATGAGGAGGGTATTCTAGTCCCTACCAGAGCTATCACTGGTTGGAGAGTCTGTATAGACTATAGAAAGTTAAATTCCAAGACTAGGAAAGACCACTTCCCATTGCCTTATATTGACCAAATTTTAGAGAGGTTATCTGGGCAGAGTTTTTATTGCTTCTTAGATAACTATTCAGGGTATAACCAAATAGCGGTTTACCCTGAGGATCAGGAGAAAACTACATTTACCTGTCCGTACGGGACATTTGCATTTAGGCGTATGTCTTTTGGCCTATGTAATGCCCCGAGCACTTTCCAAAGATGTATGACTTCTATTTTTTCTGACATGATAGGAGAATATTTGGAAGTGTTTATGGATGATTTTTCTGTTTTCGGTCCTTCTTTTGATGAATGCCTGTCTAATCTCTCAAAAGTGCTTAAGAGATGCTGTGAGACTAATCTTGTTCTTAGTTGGGAGAAGAGCCATTTTATGGTTCGTGAGGGCATTGTGCTTGGGCATATAGTATCTAGTAGGGGAATAGAGGTTGATAAAGCTAAGGTTGACTTAATTGCAAAATTACCTCCTCCCACTACTGTTAAACAAATCCGGTCCTTCCTTGGACATGCAGGATTTTACAGGCGTTTTATTAAAGACTTTAGCAAAATAGCAAAACCAATGTGCAATCTGCTTGCTAAAGATGTAGAGTTTGATTTTGATAAAGCCTGTTTAGAGTCCTTCAATAAGTTGCGTTTAATGTTGACCTCGGCACCTATCATGCGAGCTCCTGATTGGTCACTTCCTTTCGAGCTAATGTGTGATGCCTCCGATTATGCTGTGGGGGCAGTGTTGGGTCAGAGGGTAGATAAGGCCCCATATGTTATCTACTATGCAAGCAAAACCTTGAATGAAGCTTAGTTAAATTACACTACGACTGAGAAAGAAATGCTTGCAGTAGTTTTTGCGCTTGATAAATTCCGATCCTATCTTTGGGGATCGAAGACCATTGTGTACTCAGATCATGCCGCCTTGCGGTACCTGCTCTCTAAAAAAGAGACAAAGCCTAAACTGATTAGGTGGATTCTCTTATTACAAGAATTTGACTTTGAGATTAGAGATAAAAAGGGGTCTGAGAATGTTGTTGCTGACCACCTTTCTAGGATAGTAGTAGAAGAAGAGAGTGACCTCACACCTATTAGGGATTCTTTCCCTGATGAGCAGCTTTTTGCCGTCACTCATTCTACTTTACCTTGGTACGTTCATATAGTGAATTATCATGCCACAGGCCTTGTACCATCTCTTTGGTCGAAACAGGAAAAGGATCGGTTCTTTTCTCAGATAAAATTTTATTATTGGGAAGATCCTCTCCTGTTTAGGTACTGTGCTGACCAAGTTATATGTAGGTGCATTCCAGAAAGTGAGATGCAAGACGTTTTGAAGTTCTGCCACACTTTAGCTTGTGGAGGACACTTTAGCGGGAAAAAGACTGCCACTAAAGTCTTGCAGTGTGGGTTCTACTGGCCCACTTTATTTAAAGATGCATTAGACTTCTGTAAGTCCTGCCAGAATTGTCAGAGAATGGGTTCCATGTCTAGAAGGGATATGATGCCTCTTAACCCTATTCTAATCGTCGAAATTTTCGATGTTTGGGGCATCGACTTCATGGGACCTTTTCCTATTTCGCATGGGTTCGAATACAACCTAGTGGCTGTTGATTACGTGTCTAAATGGGTAGAAGCAATAGCCACTAGGACCAATGACCATAAGGTAGTGTTGAAATTCCTCCAAGAGAACATTTTCTCTAGGTTTGGGTTTCCAAGGGCCATCATCAGTGATGGAGGGTCACATTTTAATAACCGACCCTTTGCAACTCTCGTAGCTAAATACTCAATCACTCACAAGGTTGCAACCCCATATCATCCTCAGACTAGCGGGCAAGTGGAGGTTTCGAATAGGGAAATTAAGCATATCCTCGAAAAAACTGTCAGACCTGATCGTAAGGATTGGTCAATGCGCCTAACTGACGCATTGTGGGCCTATAGCACTGCGTTTAAAACCCCTATTGGTATGTCTCCGTACCGTTTAGTCTATGGAAAACCCTGTCATCTCCCTGTTGAGCTAGAACACAAAGCACTTTGGGCCATTAGGAAATTTAATTTTGAAATGAAGGAAGCGGGTTCTCACCGCAAGCTTCAATTAAATAAGCTCGAAGAGATTAGGAATGAGGCTTACGAGAGTTCTAAAATCTCTAAAGCCAAAATGAAAGAGTTTCATGACAGACACATCAATAGAAAATCATTTGAACCAAATCAGAAGGTGTGCCTGTTTAACTCCAAATTGAGGCTATTTCCTGGTAAGCTTAGATCTCGCTGGGATGGACCCTTTGTAGTGACTAGAGTTACTCCTCACGGTGCTGTTGAAATTCGAAATCCTCGAACTGGTTTGTCCTTCTCTGTGAATGGACAAAGGCTTAAGCCGTTTATGGAGGGTATAACCGATAGTGAGGGCATTAGGGATGGTTTGGTAATTGAGTTTGTCATTTTGGAAGACCCAGCCTATCATTTTGACTAAAATGGAATTTCACGTCTGGCTGAAGACGTTAAAATTACCCCCCCACCCTTTCCCCTTGTTCTTGCACACACGTCTGGTCGTGACATCCTTTCAACATTGAGGACAATGTCTACTTCTAGTTGGGGAGGGTTTGTATATTCTCTTTTCTATGTTGATTTATTTATTCATTTAAAGTGTTATAGATATAATAATTTATTGTTTCTCATTCTTGTGTAAATATTATACCATCAATTTGAATAGTGATTATTTGAATAGACTTTGATATATTATACGTGGTAAACTATGAGTTTATTCTTTCATTTATATCATATCTATTTGTCAATTTTCGATACATTAATTGTAACTTTACTGTGATTAGCTTGTATTCAATCTTGCACATGCACGAACTTGGTTTAATCTTCATTCTTCGCAATTTGAATACCTGATAAAAACCTAGTTTATAAAGTGGAGACTGGCGACAAATAATGCAAATTTTGAACCATTCGATTATTTTTGGGACTCAAATATTCATCAATTCAGTTTAGTCATTGGTTATTGCTTATCTGTTATACCTTGCGTAAATGCTTTAATCATGCGTATTTTAGAATGCAAATAACTGGGTAATCAGTCGAGAATAAATGTGCAATTTTTGAAAAATGATTTAAGGCCATTTTATTCGAGTCTTTGTGCCGTGTATATTATTTCTAGAGTATAAGACCCCCGTAGTACCCTATTTTGAGCCTAAAAGTTGCCAATTTTTTCGATAACTTAGCAGCCATGGGTAACGAGGTGTCTCTTGTACAATTTTTGGAATAAAATGTCTGTGTATAGTGTATTAAAATAAAAAAATTTAGCCAAATGGAAAATTTTCAAATGTTGACGTTCTCTATCGATAGCCATATTGCGCTATCGATAGAAGCTTTGAATTCAAAAAAAATAAAAAACTTCATTGCGCGGCAGAACAATATGACTATCGATAGCGAGATTTCGCTATCGATAGAAAGACCAAAAAAATCCGCCTGAAAAGCCTTCCCCGTGCGAAAACTGTTCATTTCCACCACTGTTCCCACCTGAAAACCGCCATTGCCACTTGACTCTCCACCTTCCACCTCACTTTCCGGCCATCTCAGGCGTCCATTTCGCTTAAACTTGATTCCGTTGCGACCCTCGCGGCATTCTTAGCATTTCTGACAAATCAGAACGGGCGTTTGCTTCACTTCATTTTTTTCGCTTTACACCACTTCGGGCACTTCCATTTCGGCAAGCTCAGTTCTTCTCTCCTTTTTTCACCCACATTTTGGTAAGACTTCATCTTAACTCTTTGTACGAACTTTATTTTACATTTGGAATAGAATTTTTTATCATTAATACATTGGGTTAGTAAGTTCATACGTGGGAATATTTTACATCTTAGGTAGTTATCTTTTATGGTGTGAATAATTAGAGTAGTTGAAATGTGCATATTGTTGGGTTGTTTGGCGTGGGGTATGCATCAGAATTATCATACTACATTCTGAAGTTGTGGTAAGGCCTGGACGTTAGGCTATGCATGAGCATGCATACTACTGTATGTGTGTTTGGAGGTGTTAATGAATGATGCCTGGATGATAGGCCAGTTCTGAAATTTGAGATGGGTTATAAAATTATCTTGTGGGTAACCACTTGCTGTGTTGTTCGTTTGATCCTTTTTGAAAAAAATGTTATGATTACCTCTGCAAATTATTCTTACTACTGACTGTGGTTCTATCTGCTGCCGTGGGTGTATGTGATAAAAATTGTACAGAGCTATGGTTCGCCAAAAGACCACTAGCAAGTCCCGTAAGAAGGGCGTGGCGTTTCAGGAGCCAGTTCAGAGACCGAGGAGGTCTACAGATACGAGCAGGGGCAAAGCCCAGCGCACACAGCCAGATACTTCGGACAGTTCTGAGTCCGACATAGCAGCAGCTCCCATTCGGAGACCCTCATCTAGAGGGCAATCATCTGCGCAGCCATCAGAGAGTGTGCCTCCAGCTAGTTCACAGTTTGTGGAGGAAGAGTTTATTTATGAGCACCCTGATATTGGCGAGACTGGCGAGCCTCGCATGACTCGCGAGTTTGAGAGCTACGCGCAGACCGAGGCTGGGTCGAAGAGATTACCGACCCGTGGAGCTCCGAAACCGTGGCCAGTGATCCTGTCAGCGAAGAACTTCAATGTCGAGCGATATGTCGACCCGAAAGCCTTCAGATATGAAGGCTTGCTTGTAGAGACCCTACAGGACAGACACCTCAGCACCTGGCTGAGGAAGTGTTAGAGGTATGCCCTAAAACCAATCCTAAAGAGCATATCAATTTCATATTATATGTATTTGAAGGTACAACTTATCGTATGTATTTATATATATATGATAAGGTCCATGAATAAATGATAGAAGAAATATGTATCTCAAAGTTGTTGAGATATGGAGACTCATATTTCTAGTACACATTTATTCTAAACAAGTTCCTACTCATAGGTTTATTAAAGTGGATATTTAATAAACCGTTAAGAGTAGCACAGATTTAAACTGGCTCCAATTAGGAGGATAGGTAGTCTTTCCTATCGGTGTAGTGACACTATAGTTAATCTGTGGGTGCATATTAGAGAATATGTACACTGAACACGATCTGCCAGAATGTTCTTATGGAGATTAGTCAAAAGAATATTCTTTTGTTACGACCATTGATTTTGTAATCCTTAGACCTGAGGCACCATAGTTATCTTATGCATAGGTCACTTGAGTTTGATAGTATCTCGTACATCCTTAACCACAAGGGTGTAATCGGTACTCATTGGCTCTAGTAGGGTTATGTATGAAGGTAAATGAGTGCGCAAGAAGGAATCATCACTTTCATCTTTGATGAGAGAGAATGTCAAGGTTCGTTCACAAAGATAATTCTCAGTGTGAAATCCATGGCCATGGTGATAGGTAAACTGTGAAAAGTGTTTCATGAGTTTATCTTATTGAGAATTATATTTTGTGGAACATTTAACAAGTTGTTAAGATATGGTTTGACTTAATAACCATGCCTGAATATCTTAACAGTGACATTAGGAGATGAAGGATTAAGTAACATGAAGGGTTCATATGGTTCCGCTATTCACCCACACCTAGGGTACGTCATGATATGTTGCTAGATGTCACTCATGACCAGTGTAGGCCTATTAATAAAGTGTTATCAATGAGGGCATAATTGGAATTATTCCAATTGAACCTAAAAATAGAAACTTTCTATTTTAGGAGACATAGAGATGTCCCTGTCCACTGCTAGGTTGGGATGAACCCAAAGGGTCACACACATAAGGACACAAGTGAGTTCTTTAAGTTAGGAGAGGGGTTAGTTTCTAATTTTATGTAACTTACTTGGGCTCTTTAATTAAAAGTTAATTAAGGAGGACTAAGTTACAAAATATTGGAAACCCTAGTATTTATCTATAAATACATAAGGTGAGGGTGCATGCTAGCACTAGTCCATCCAAACCCTAAAAGGAAGAGTGGTTTTCTTTATTCCCTTGAGGAGGCCGGCCCTAGTGTGCTCAAACCTCTCTTGGCCGAATTGCTCTATCACTCTCCCTCTCCATCTTGCTTTGATTCAAGTGTTGAACAAGTGCGGGAAGCTTGAAGGGTCTTGTGTTCGTGTGGATACCTTGGAGGCTTCATACACTTTGAAGCTCGGATTCGAACGAGGTTTCAACAAAGGCAATCATCAAGTAAGTCAATGTTTTAAAGTTGTTTAATTCTTGTACTTGTATTATTCATGATCCGATGCTTGTTTCGATTTCCTGCTTGAATATGTATGGTGGGATTCTTGTTTATAAATTTTTTATAGTTTGTCTTCCGCTGCGAATCCTCCCTGCACATATTCTTTCAGGAAGGGCGCATGTTATATGGCCAGTGTTGTGCGTCAGTTCTATACATCAGCACACGTGGCAGAGGATCAGCCACAGACACTCAGGGCCGAGGTTGGAGGCCGCATTGTCGAGTTTACTCCAGACGACATCGCTACCTACTTGGGGTGCGAACGTCCACTGACGACAGAGGTGGAGGGCAGTTATTTAGAGCTGACAGAGAGTCAGTGTGCAGATATGGTGTGCGTGGACCGTGAGTTATTCGATGGACTGCACTTCACGACCGGGAACATGCACCCATCCTACGCAGCTATGAATAAGCTGCTTTACTGCAATCTGCGAGCGAGGGGTACTGATTCACAGATCCCCGTGGAGTCTGTGCGGCTACTGCTAGAGTTCTTGAGCGACCACGAGATGGATATCTCCTTGTTGATCTTCAGCGAGATCCGTACTTTTGTTGCCACACAGCCGCGCAACAACATGTCGTACCCCCAGATGATTACAACTTTTGCTTTGGGTACGGGTGTTGTATCTGATGAGCCATTGCGATGGGGTGAGGGACCTATTACCCCCACTACGATAGCTAGGAGTATGGCAGCTCGGCCGAAGAGGCCGCGTACAGAGACAGCTGACCCATCAGAGCCTACTCCAGCTTCTACATCACAGCCATCAGCGACTCCAGTTCCGACTCCTGCTGCACCTACTATGCCAGCTGCATCATCTGCCAGCTCTCAGGATTTTTTACTTCAGGTCATTGAGGGGCTGAGATCAGTGATGCAGACTCAACAGATATAGTCAGCTCAACTAGACCGTCAGTCCGCGCAGCTTGACAGACAGTCTGTACAGATAGAGAGACACTCTGCTCAGCTCCAGGCTATGTGGAGACGGATGGACGACGAACCTATTTCTGAGGCCGACCGCGCGTTATTTTATAAGCCACAGCCTGCTGCTGGATTTAACGTCCCACCTGGGGATGATGAGATGAGGGATGATGCTCAGTCTTGAGCGTGGGTGGTTGTTCTTTTTGGAGGAATAATTGTTTCTTTTTTGTTAGAATTTTAAGTTGTTATCTGGGTTAGTATAGGGTATTTAGGATGGTTTAGGGTAGTAACCTTGAACATATTACAAACCATCCTAATTTTGCAGTCCAAAATTTCTTCTGTTACAACCAAATACATTACAATCCTATAAAGACCTTTTTGATTTCAAAAATTTTGTGCACTATTCTCTTGTGATTACTTGCTTATTTAAGTTTTATTTATGTATGAACTGCATCTTTGCAAATATAACTTCGCTAATTCATCTTTTATTGGTCAAATATTAGAGCTTAATGTATAAGTTTTATACTTGTATATTTCCATTTGGGAACTCTGGGTTACTAACCTTTTTCAGAGCGAACATTTTTTGCGAGCGACCACCAGTGAGGATTTGAAGTTGAAACTTATTTAGGGTTAATTCCCATACTCTTATTGCGTTATTTTGATTCTATCAAGTTCATCCTCACTACACATTGATCACTTGCTAATTACCTGTTAAAGATAGCATTTCCTGTATTTAAAATTTTCAAATATGATATTGATATATCTGTGGATGAAACTCTTGCTGTGTACATAGTATAATTTTAAAATTCTTTATCAAATGATTCTTTTAATTATTCATGTTTGTGGGTATCATTTTTGTAAACCCTCACGAGACTACACTCGTCCACTAAGGGTAACTTAGTGGTTTAAAAGGCTTGTTGCATATACTAAATGCAATCGCGATTCCCTGCGAAAGTGGCTTTTTCAATTTCTAGTTTTAAATCGTCATCTTAAGAGTTTAACTATTTGCTAAGAGACTAGCAAAACCTAAGTTGGGGAGTGTGATTGTATCACAATCATGCTCTCAAAGGATG
The DNA here is from genome assembly GCA_017140935.1 of Hamamelis virginiana. NCBI lineage: Eukaryota > Viridiplantae > Streptophyta > Magnoliopsida > Saxifragales > Hamamelidaceae > Hamamelis > Hamamelis virginiana. The sequence goes on from JAESVK010076561.1 coordinate 23,618, forward strand.
GTATTACTGTATTCTCTTA